>PNEQ01011964.1:0-81539 GCA_003012365.1 Medauroidea extradentata | reverse complement strand
ACGGCACACACGATGAATATATATTCAAATATTCAATGTAACCGACGAGAAAAAACGTGAACACTTTGTATTCAGTGCAGTTTATATTGCACTGGCAACTGCCTTCAACATATTTGACACGAACTTTACTAATGTGTGCCTTCACCTAGCCTGCTTCTCTTCCGTGTAAAGTGTTCTGCCAGTTTTAACATAGCAAAGTACGTTTGTGTTGGTAACTGCTGGTATAATATGTGCATGCAAACATTTTAGCAGTAAATAATAGTGAAAATCTTCACCAAATAGAAGGTTGTACGTTGTGACCGAAGCGGTGGTGGTGGTGGGTGGCAAGGCAACACGCGGGCGGGGAGCGGCAGGGAGGGGGTACACGGCGTGAGAGGAGCGGCAAGGAGAAGGAACGCGACAGTGCGCATGCGCCACTGTGCTTAGAGGTCCTAGATCTAGGCGCTAGTCTTCCAATCCACTGTGCTGGAAATGCCGCGTTAAGGTGATTACGTACAGCTCTTGTGCAATGTGGAGGGACACCGTCGTGTTGAAACCACATACGTTGCCGAACCGCAAGCGGCACATGCTCGAGGAACTCTGGCAATGGGAATTGCAGGAATTATCAGTAAATGTCCATTCAATCGGCGTAGCATCGAGTAGCGCCCAATGAGGTGGTTGCCGACAATACCCGCCCAGATATCCACAAAGAATCGTTGCTGGTTCGCTACTATGTCAGTTGCACGAGAATTGATGTCGTCCCAAACGTGACTGTTCCTGTTGTTAAAGTAACCGTCACGCGTAAATGTCGCTTCATCAGTAAACAATACGATGGACGTAAAATCTGTATATTCTGTGCACTGACGCAGGAACCACTGCAAAATCTGCTGGTGACAATGCCTGGACCTTTCGCACGTGGTGGGCATGTAGCAGGTGCCCGTGATAACACGCCATACAGTTGAATATGACACATCCATTCCGTGCGCAATGGCGCGGGTGCTTGTTGACGGGTTTTCCTCCACAAGGTTGAGAACTTCATCCACATTTGGTGTACGTACATTCCTTGGGTGACCAGAGCCCCCTCGCACTTTAATCGTGCCTGTTCCATGCAGTCACTGCGTGACCCTGCTGAAGGTCTCGTGATTAGGTTGCCTCCGCGCAGGGAATCTCTTGTGATACAATCGTGCAGCAGCGCGTGCATTACCTTTCATTTCACCGTACAGCAGAACCATGTCTGCCTTTTCGGCGTTGGTGTATGTTATGTCGACTTGTAGCACGATACATGTAACACAGTTAAGTGTGGGTTTGTAGTCTACTACAGTCCTCTCCCATGTTCGGGAAGGGGAACTACACTGCCGATAATGGTAGGGGGGTTTGGGGGAGGGGGAACCACGACGCACACCAATGTTATTAGCAACCACACTACATGATGCAACTTATGATTCCTCGTTGCCACAAACCAAGTGCTCACACGCAACACTGGTGTGGCAAGAAGTCAGTCATTCCTGGTTGCATACTTGGTAGGCAATAGTTCTATGTGAAATCAAACATTTAATGATTACCTTTAAAGGACGAGATTTAGACAGTTTTTGCAAGAGACATTTCTTTTTCTGATCTTGCCGACGTTTTATTATTGTTTGGTCACAAATAGCATATGTTTACTGTCACGTACATTTTTTTCCCAAAAAAATTAGGGTGGTGCTGCCCCATTTAAATAACATGATTGGGGTGCGTTAAATGTACAAATCCCTTATGTTATTATTGACTTCCGTAACACTTATTGGTAACCAGAAATCTGTTTCTGTCAAGGAAGTAGTTTTCAAAATATCACAATAATTTGTAATTTTTTCTCAAACTTTGAAAGTGTCTACTGCCCTCCCTATTTGACCTGGACAATGGATTCCCTGTATCAAACTTTATATTTCTGCCTCAGGAATAACCTGGTAAAGTTTGTCGGTATTTTTTAGGTACACGTTATATACATACATTAAAATGATATTTCTTAAAAATGGGGACGCATTCCGCATGCTTGTTCCTCACGAAAACTATGAGGAAAACATGTTTGCACTTTTTTTTTTACCTAAACGCAGTATTAAGGGAGCAATGGGCATGTGAACATCGAATTTTAAAACAGTATTTTCCCAAAATATCAAACTAATCGACATAAAAATACAATATTTTCAGCATTGCTTAATGCTGTTGGAATCTGCAAACGAACAGAAAAAAATGCTTGTTGATACCTTCCACCCTTTTGAAAATGCCAGGGGTGGCTACCCTCTAATTGCATACAACTTTCTTACTGTCAGGAATTTCGAACATATGGAGATGGTTTATTGAGTAATGTTACCTGTCTATAGCAAGAAAGGTCCTCTTGTTGCAACAGTCCAGGACTCAAGGTTTTCTTTCAAATCAAAAATGAAGTTACAACGATACAGTTACAGAAACAAATATTTAATTATGGTATCGTGAGTTAGAAATATGTAGATAATGTTGAATGTGCACCATCGAGAATTCAAGGAACACAACAAAATACGTACACATGAGCGCACAATTACGTATGATGTATGTTGTGGATCTTAGGTGCAGAACACAGGACTTATGAGCATTCTTAAATTACAATGTGCATTACATCAATAAGGTTACATGTTTATTCCTTGGCCATTCTGTGACACATGACATATTCATTATTGTTTGATACAATGCTGCTAAGTGATGTAGGCAAACAAATGAAATGTTCAAAATAACCACCCCGTGCATCTACACATACACGGGACACGTCCAAATATGCACCGTTCTCTTGACGCCATGTCCGAACTCTAGTAATGTGTTAAATCTTCATGGTTCAATGTAAACCTTATTGATGTAATGTCTTGCATTATCTGCTAAACCTTACGAGCTACCCCCATGAAGGCAGGGCAAGTAAAATGAATTTTTGTGCGGTAATTTTCATATGCTTCTTATAGGTAGTCACGTATGTCAATGCTGACGGACTATTGGTAAATTTAGCAACATAAATTTTAATTGTCTAAAGTATGGTATTATTTAGTGTTTCACATCACACAGTCTGTACACCTGTGTCCATTACACAAACCATATTAAATTTACAGGGACACCCCATTCGTACATTTAAAAACAAAGAAGTGCATAATTTTGTTAGATTTTTCTTTGCAAACATGGCAAACAAACGTAAATGCCGTAAATTTTTTAAAACACAACTAACACTCTTTGATACTAAATGATACTTGTTGGTATCTACAGAATCAAAACATTTTTGAAAAACAAAGTTAAGTTTCTTTTTTTTTTTTTTTTTTTTTTTTTTAAATTGTGTACAGCAAACCACAATATGGCTTTCTGGTAAACTTATACAGTAAATTACATTTTGTGGAATAAAACACAACGTTTGGATATTTGCGTTTTAAAGGTTTCAGTGGTGTTTCTACCTATCCTTTTTCATGTAATGGGGTTTCCATCCAAACCCTCTCCTTTTTTTCTGCACATCGTCATTTAAGAATGCTCCTAAGTCCTGTGTTTTGCACCTAAGATCCACAACATACATCATACGTAATTGTGCGCTAATGTGGACGTATTTTGTTGTGTTCCTTGAATTCTCGATGGTGCACATTCAACGTTATCGACAAGTTTATAACTTATGATACTATAATTAATAATTTGTTTCTGGAACTCTATCGCTGTAGATTCATTTGTGATTTGAAAGAAAACTATGAGTCCTAGACTGTTGCAACAACATGACCTTTTTTATTGGACAGGAAACATTACTCAATAGACAATCTCAGATGGTCGGAAATCTTGACGGTAAAAAAGTAGTATGCAATTAGAGGGTAGCTACCCGTGCTATTTTCATAAGGGTGGAAGGTATCAACCAGCATTTGCTGTTGGTTTGCAGATCCCAAAAACGTTAAACAACGCTGAAAATATTGTATTTTTATGTCAATTAGTTTACGATATATTGGGAAAGTACTGTTTTAAATTCGATGTTCAGAGGCCCATTTCCCCCTTAATATTGCGTTTGGGTGAAAAATGCAAAACACGTTTTCATCATTGTTTTTCGTGAGGAATACGCATGCGTAGTTTGTCCCTCTATTTAAGAAACATCCTGTATATAAGCACACCATGTGAATCCTGGGCTGAATTGGAGACGAAAATGCTAGTGGGAAAATGTGGTACGATGACATTATTTTATGCACAAGGTGTCAACATAGCACTGTACTAGTCCCCTCATGCGCTCCACAGATCTTGCTTATTTTACTACTACTGCTCTGACCTGCATGTTATGGATCCAGGTAAAAATGCTGAGCAGTTCCTAACGTGATTCTGTGTTTACTTGACTTAAAATACATGAAATAATACCTGGTCGTGGAGCGCAAGAGGGGACCATCTCCGTGCTATGTTGCGACATTGCGCACGTAAAAATGTGAGTGAGTGAGATATTTTGGTCAGCGCTTAACAGCGAGGTCATTAGCGCTGGTGTGTGGTGACATGATGTGAACATGTAGAGGCGCCGGAATGAAAGGGCGGGGGAAACGGGAGATCCCCGAGAAAACCCGCCGACCAGCGGCGTCGTCCGACACGATTCCCACATGCGGAAATCCGAGGACCGACCCCGCCGGAAATCGAAGCCGGATCGCCTTGGTGGGAGGCGGGAGGTCTGACCTCTCGGCCACCGCGGCTCCCACGTAAAAATGTCTTCCTACAACATTTTGCGACTGATATTTTCGTCTCCCAATTCAGCCCAGGATTCGCATGGTGTGCTTATTATACGTTTGTTTCTGGGTAATACATAAATAATATACTGTGTGTGAGTATATATGTGTGTGTGTATATGTGTATATATATATATATATATATATGATCAGGGCTGTACAAATGCCGGGCGCTAGTTCGCCATGGAACATAACTTTTCCTTGCTGGCGACTAACATTCTGCACGGTAAAACTTTAAAATATTGTTTGGTTTAGATTTAATAGTGTTGTAGGCCTATTTTAAAATATCGACAAATTCTATTATAAACATTAAATACGTATTGTAGATACTGAAATGTCTCGCCGATATTGCAAATGGAATGCTTATTTTTAAATTGTGCAGCGCGTACATAATGTTAAACTACGACGTGGCGTACCAATTGTACAGTTCAGCAACAGGCAACGGTACATTTGAACACGTCACGTCGCGTTGTATACAACAGGGTAAGTGGTGTATAATGTTCGTACAGCAAAGTGTAACACTAAAATTAAATTCAGCACAGAAGAAGAATCGTGGCTTTTAGTTGGTTTTTCTTGTCAGGCTGTCGTCAACTTTTTCATTGTATGGCTGTCGAAATAAGCTAATTTAATGAAAGTGTGATGCGAAATGCACGGGTGTGTGCTTATTCAAAATGATTGTAGTAATCACTGCCGTATATATTTTATGTAAATGTCAAAGATAAAATAAGCGATTTTAACAGAATATATATGTGTGTGGTTTATGTGAATAAATATATTAGTTGCTCGTAGATTTCATTTTGTAGAGATTCATGTATAGAAGATCGGCGCCAGTGGATTGAGCAGCCAATTGCAGGTGATGCTGAGTGCGATATTGGCCGAATAATAGGTGGTTTCATAGTTTGTTATTCATCGTGGTAAGACGAAACATTCACAGTGTCTATTGATGTAATGTAAGTAAATGTGTTTTAGCGCTCAAGACAGTACGCTAGTTTGGACAAACTGGCAGAGAAATAGACGATACTTTGAATGATCATTGTTCGGACATCTTGAACTTTTCCGGTTTCTGGTTACCCCTGCAGTAAATACCGTTACTTCTCTGCACTGGAACTGCTCAGGGTAATTAGCACGTACTCGGGAGTTGCGCGTGCTGTCCTCGTCTCGTCAGATCGCCGCTATTCTTGCTTTTCTTGGGTCTGTGCAAGTTGCAGTTGGAACTTCCCTCCCTCCCATCCTCCAAAACAGTGCATATAAGTATTTGCCAGTATTCTTCAGTTCTCACAGCCGTATCTACGTTTACTGACGTACAAACTATTAGAATATTTACTTTTCTAGCCATTAGATGACACGCTGTATTAATTCTGTTGATATTACAATATATGTAGTTTTAGTGGACGAAATATGCCAGGCATAAAAATGTTTCCTTAACGTTTGTGAGTGAGTGTACGAATGCACATTCTCTTGTCTCGCATTCCCAGTTCGATAGTTGTTTAACAATTGTGGCAATGTAAGTACCCACACACGTTGAACACACACAAGGTTATAGCTAATAGTATCAAAATTCAAGTGAAACAACTTAAGCGAAAAAAAAAAAATCACAAGAAATATTCCGCAAAACATGAAAATTACACAGCACTGTATCGTGTCAAGTATTTTCCCTGAATTTTACTTATTAGCCTAAAACCAGCAGCAATCCTTCGCGATCCTTCTGTGGGTGGTAGGCGATAAAGTGAGCATTTTTGAAGACCATTCGTGCCTAAAATAATATTTTGAAAATATTACTTGCTTTTACTTTTAGACGCTAACTTTTGAGTACTTTGCAATTTATACACTCTGATTGTTACTTGGATTGCTTTGTTCATGCGTAAAGCTTATAGGAAACTATACGTTATGGCCTATATGAAAAAAAAAAAGTAACAATATTTCAAAAGTGTTCTTTTTATTCTGAACAACCTATAGTCGTAATAGACAACACAGTAGCCTCAGAAATGAGTTATCTAGATTCGAATGTAGGTCGTGGCATGTTTTAATCATAAAGAAATTCAACTTACACAGAACAATTTAATTATCAAATTAATCTCATGATTCTGACGAATCAGCAACGAAATGTTATTTTTCCCTTATTTAAACAAATCATTTGCTGTCGGCAAAGAAATAAAATTTTATCCAAGAAGGCTTTTTTTCCCCGTGTAGTGAGAATGACAGAGTTTACAAGCCCAGGGAATCGCGTGCATACACCAATTGTATTTGTCAATAAATCGTCATATGCAGTTCCTAGATAAAGAGAGGGCAGTTGGTTAGTGCTTATCAGATAGGTCTTCAGTAACTTTAGTTGGCCATCGTAGGCCCAATGTTTCTTCAACGTTGGGCCTACGTTGGAAAGCGTGCGTTGGCCTGACATCAAAATGATACTCGGGCCTACATTGGACCAACATTGGTTATTTGGTCGGATGCCAACCAGAAAACGTTCATGCAACAATGACCAAACATTGGCATTGGCACAGCGCAAACTACCCATAATAAGTAAAAAATACCAGCAGAAGTGCACTACATCGAACTCGTAACATTACTAACCCTGATGCCGCCTTGAAAGCTGTGAAAACTTACTTGCTATCTTAGTTAAACAATCTTAATAACTAGAAATAGTAAAGATGTATGCCCTATACATAGTTTTTTTCGTGCACACACCTAAATTATTTCTGTTATTACTGTATAATATATTTTTTGTACTAGTAATGCAATACATTCCTAGTAGCAACTTTCAATCGCGTGAAAATTTTGTAAACTATTCAGTTGTCATTAGTTAATGAATAAATGATTAATTAATTGGACGTTCTCTAATTTTTATACAGGTTGTTCCTGAACTACAGGCACACATGGTGAGATTGTAATTACTTGATAAAAATGAGGTATAGTTACATAAAGCAATTTTCGTCTAGCGCTATTTTTAAGGGAAATATTAACCCTTGAAAATCGATTTTTATAATTTTCTTTTGGCAAAATATCGGAAACCGCGTGGACATAAATTACAATTCTGCGCACAACGGTTAGTGTCATCGAGATCTTTAACCCGTGAAGAAACCACACTTTAAACTCTCCCGTTCATGAAAATAACAGAAGTGACCACCCTCTTATTGACAGTAAAATTTGTACCGTTGGGTTTTGTGAACATTTTATGTTGCTTTTCTGAACAATACATCTTAAGTAACAAAAAAGGTTCTATTGTTGCAAGTTGCTAGAAGATCGTACAAATATTCAGTGGCTGCAATACACTGCGTGTGAGGTGAGCACCACAACCTCTACTAAACGATTATAGCATCGTAACCACCTGAATTTCGGTTGCTTGCTACATAAATTCGCACCTGAAATGCGCCAGTTATGAAGGTATGTGCTGGGAATAGGTGTGTATAGAGCTGTAGTATTTAAGTTTTATTTGTTGATGTTTACTTGATTTAAATTTGAGACGCGCTTTTAAAGAACTGCAGCACAAGGTGCATTTTTCTGATTACATAATGAATGAGAAGCATTCTGCGCGTACTCCGTTGCGAGTGTAGCAGTTGTTGCCTACATGCCAGGTATTGTATTGTTGCCACAGTGCATTTTACTATAAATTGTGAATTTTTCTTGTAGTGGAGCTGAACGTTTTGTTGACAAACCAAGGTCATTAGAGATATTAGGAAACTGGAAAGGAATCGGCCATGGTCTTTGTTGAGTATCTATTCCGGCATTCGCTTAGGTATTTTTATTGTTTTCAAAGAAGTAATTACACACATACAAAACAATACCCATAACCTTCATGGAACACTGTAATGATAAACTGTTTTTGATAACGCAAACAGATTTGTTAGGGTGCACTTGGTTGCCTGCCAGGTAAGCAACCCGCGTTGCAAGATTGGTCGTACGAGACAGTTGTGCGCTCGTCGTTCACGAAGCACCACTTGCATGTGCGTCAGGGTGGCATTGCACTGTTGGTGCGCAACATGGAAAGACAGTACACGTACGCAGAAATGGCAGATATGCATCTCATGTATGGAACTACTGGAGGTAACGCAAGAGGACCACAGCGTCTGTATGCACAGACATTTCCAGACAGACACTGCCCAGGGCATCGCATGTTCTCGTCTGTGGACAGACTGTTACGTGAGATTGGAACATTTACAACGAACAGGTATGACACCGGCGTGAGACACGACATGAGAACAGCCAGGTTTGAGGAGGTAGTATTGGAACACGTCGCCGATTCGCCATCAAGTAGCACACGTAGAATCGCTCGCACAATGCATTCGAGCCACCGAAGTGTGTGGAGGGTTCTGCATGAACGACACCTACACCCGTTTCATCGCGGAAAGGTGCAAGCAATACAACCAGCTAATTTTCAGCCACGAGTCGATTTCGCACGCTGATTTTTGCATCAATGCGCAGACGAACCTGCCTTTCCTCGCTTCATTCTGTGGACCGACGAGGCTTCTTTTACGCGTGATGGCATTCTCAACAGTAAAAACAGCCACGTACGGAGTGACGTCAACCCACATGCAATGGTTGAACACTGCCATCAAATTACATTTGCTGTGATCGTTTGGGCCGGCATTATCGGTGACAACCTCGTTGGACAATACTTTTTGCCGGCGCGTTTGACTGGCCGCCTTTACCGACAGTTTTTAGAGGACATACTGCCAGTTCTGTTGGAGGATGTGGATTGTCAATTACGCCTGCTTATGTGGTACCAGCACGATGGGCCCCTACACACTTCAGTTTGGAAGCTCGTGACTATCTTACCGCCACATTTAGTGAGCGATGGGTAGGTACAGGAGGACCTGTGAGATGGCTCCCTAGACCTGACACCATGTTATTTCTTTCTGTGGGGTCATCTCAAGACATTGATATACAAGGCCCCCATCAACACGGCATATAAACTTCGCACCGGCATTACTGATGCTTGTACTACCATTCGCGACACCCAACACTGATCGCACAAGACACTCGATTGTGCGTCGCTGTCAGTTGTGTATCGAAGTAGGTGGTCGCCACTTTGAACACTTACTGTAAAATACTGTACGCATGGATTATTTGCAATGCCTGTTCTCGCGCAGTTACCTCTATGGTTTTCCCTTTTGCGTTACAAGTAGCCGAAGAACTGGATGAACATACTTCAGTCCTGTCGCCTAACTTAAATTCACACAGAACTAATCTTTTTCGTACGACCAGCTTTGCAACGCGGGTTGCTTACATGACAGACAACCAAGTGACCCTCAAAAATCTTTTTATGTTCTCAAACACAGTTTAGCATTAAAGTGCTTCGTGATGGTTACGTGTATTGTTTTGTGTGTGTAATTACTTCTTTGAAAACAGTAAAAAATACCCAAGTGAATACTAGAATGGATCCTTAACAAAGACCATGGCCGATTCCTTTCCGGTTTTCTAATATCTCTAATGACCTTGGTTGTCAATGAAACGTTCAGCTCTACTACAAAAAAAAATTCATAATTTGTAACAAAACGCACTGTGGCAACAATACAGTGGCATGTAGGCAATAACTGCTACACTCGCAATGGAGTACGCACAGAATACTTGTAAATGCATTTTGTAATCAGAAAAATGCACCTTGTGCTGCAGTTCTTTAGCGCGTCTCAAAAGTCAAGGAAACTTCAACAAATAAAACTTAAATACTACAGCTCTATACACACCTATTCCCAGCACATAGCTTCATAACTGGCGCATTTCAGGTGTGAATTTATGTAGCAAGCAACCGAAGCTCAGATGGCTACGATGCTATAATCGCTTAGTAGAGGTTGTAGTGCTCACCTCACGTGCAGTGTATTGCAGCCACTGAATATTTGTGTGATTTTTTTTCTCTCGTAAACAGTGCGTTCTAGCGACTTGCTGCAAGAGGACCTTTTTTTGTTACTTAGGATGTACTTTTCAGAACAACATAAAATGTTCACAAAACCCAACGGTACGAATGTTGTTGTGAATAAGAGGATTGTCACCCTTGTTATTTTCATGAAGAGGAGAGTTTTAAAGTGTGGTTTCTTTACGGGATAAAGATCTCGATAACACTAATCAGTGTGCACAGATTGCAATTTATCTCCACGCGGTTTCCGATATTTTGCCAAGAAACAATTTAAAAAGTAGATTTTCAAGGTTTAATATTTCCCTTAAAAATAGCGCTAGACGAAAATTGGTCTGTGTAACTATACCTCATTTTTATAAGTAATCATAATTTCACCATTAGTTCAGGAACATTCTGTAATTTTACACTTAACACATTGTATCCAATGAAACGTTTGTAATGTTTTAGACACTTTGCTACTTAAATTGATTTTTCATGAAATTATTTAGTTGGATCTCATTGCAAATGTGCACATACAAATAAATACAGACTTATATACTTAGAAGAAAAATATTTTTTCTCAATTACGAGCATTCTATGACTTAGGCCGATCCCAGTAGGTGATATAATGGGCCAAATGTTTGGTTGGGTAAAATTGGTGAACCATTATTAGATGCCAACTTTTTACGGACAAAATTATCAACCACGTATTGTTATCTTTATCGACATTTTGGCAACATGCATATTCATAAACTTTCAGTGTTAAACCATGTCGAACCAACATACAGTAAATTCCAATAGTTTGTTTTATAACTATTAACCAACCATTAACCAACCTAGTCAAAATGAGATTACTATGTGTGTGCATAAATCAACTAAACAAAGATCGAAACATATGTTAAAATAATTATGGTTGAACAACGTTGGAACTACATAAAAGTCTTACCGAAAGCTTGCGTTCCTATATAATTATACCTACTTGTTGCAAACATTAAAACAACCTCTTTAATGGTAAAAAAGTTGTTCTTCTAATGAAGGAGATAAAAAATTTCTTCATGCCCTATGAAATTGTGTACGAATACTTCCTCTCTTTAATTTACAATGTTTTTCTGTTATATAAATTTCGTTGGTTTTGAAATTTTGGGCCAATAAAAAATTAACTACCAAATGCCAACTGTGTTTACCAACTAGTAGTCAACGTTCGATCGTTTTTGCATTTTCATCCCACTAAAAATATTTCGAAGTGACGTTTTTATGTGTGTTTCAAATCGTCTAGCTTGTAGATATACGGAACTAGGTTTTATGTGTAGTTTTATGTTTTATTTGTTGCCATTGTGCTAAAAATTGATTTGTGGTTGACTTTCATGCCCACATACTTGTGTGTCCGCACAGTTAGCAAAACAGTCTTAAAGTTGGTAATCATATAAAGTTGTGATATTTGAAGGCACTGTGGTTTAAATTATGTGTTAATTCTTGGTATTATGTGATGAAGATGGAAACTCCCCGAACTAATAATCTTATAAATTACAGGACTATTTTAATATTATACTAAACTAAGGCGTCATAATTGGTTGGATCTGTGCTATGAATTCAGCCAATGTATATTCCTGGTGTAGAATAATTGAATTAAAGCAAAATAGTTTGCGAGCAGAGGTGACTACACACGTGTGTACCTGCGAGAAACACTGTGTAGTAATGAGTTTATTTTAAACACTTCATTAAATTTTAATAACTTTTGCTTCAAACTATTTTGCGAGTACTAAGGGCGCTCAAATATTTAAGACACTACCACAGCTTGAAACTGTTCTGTAGATTTACATTTTTACTTTTTATTGCATCCTACTTCGGCATTAACATGGCATTCGAGTTTGTATAGCAGTAGATCCGAATGACTGCAAACGAAGATATCTTTTCACTGTCTAACACTATAAAAATGTACGTGTTTTGAAATACTGTACGTATCTATAGTAACCTGTATGTAAGGCGTATTGTATTATTTTTATGAGGTTTCTTTCAGATTTATGATTACTAGGTTGTATTCAGATTTGTAGTTTAGTACTTAACGTGTGGTTTGATTGAAATATGGTAGAGTATTGGGTATCTTTGCTACTCGCGAAAAACTTAAATATACCTACTAAGATTGCATGACCATTTGTCAATTGGAACACATACTCGGCGCAACTATTATCGTCTTACCACTTGAGAGGCAAACTAGTTTGCGAGCTGTCTTCCCCACTCTTCCTTTCACGAGTTGATCGTGTTTATCAAGTCTGTGCAAATGTTCTAGTGAGCTGGCGGAGCAGCCAGTGAGTGAAGCCCGACTCACACGGAACAGTGTTTCCCACGTTTCCTTATCGAGTCTGTGTGACGGTGTAAGTTGCGGGGTTCTTCACTGGTTCCGCTGCACAAGGAACTGGTTTCCATGCCTGCTGGGTCCCCCACCGCACACCCAGCCATGGCCGTGCTCTAAACTGCGATAATCTCACATGCTCCATAAACCATTCACCTCGAATCAAGTCGTTGATTGTTCCGTAAGACTTGTACATTGTACTTTTAGTATTGGGATTCCCCAGTATGATATAGGTATTTACTAAACAACAAGAAGAAGCAATAATAGATTGCACGTCTGATACACATTACGTACTATCATATTTGATTAAATTAGAATAGAGATGTCAGGCTTGTTCACTGAATGAAACAAATGAAGCAATTTCTACATTACAATTTATTATAAAATTCAAAATTATTCTACTATATTTGCATGTTGTACCTGCTAACAGTCAAAAGAATAATTGATAGAAATATGCGGCAATTGTTTTTTTTACTTAAGCTAGTATAATATTAATTGTTAATGAAAACTTCGTAGGTATTATTACGGAATGAGTTTCGGACCTAAACTTTCACTGTAAATTGATTTTCCTTAACCTTTTGAGAGGAATATGCTGTCTTCGGTGCTAAATGTTGTACACGATAGCTAAGTCTGTTTTACTTGGCTCAGAAATGTCGCTTATTGTTAGAGAATGAAAACTACCTACAGTTAATGTGATTTTCTAACGATTCTTGCAACGCGGTAACCCAAGTTATTTTATGGCCGTCCATGTAATTTTACTAACACGCAATTGCAATTGGCTTTCCATGTAAAGTAATTTTACTTTTATTGGAAGCCTATTTTCCGAAAGAAAAATGACAATAAGAGATTACATTTATTGCTGTGTGTCCCTTCCCCTTGTCAGATTGTTTGGACCGCTGGAACGATATGCATCAAACTCGGTACACACATAGTACTTAATAAAGTCATCTGACTTGAATATATTTTGGATGTCTAATCCTTGCTTTCAAGATTAGGGCGTTTTTTTTTACATTTTGTTGCATTGTTGTCGGGAAACATGTTACTGATTAAAACTATATGTTATATTTTGATTATTTTGATAGTTTATCGTCGGAGCATTAGTTGTGGGAGAGTATTGTTCTACGTCCGCCATTTTGGAAGTACTCGCATGATTAAAATTACTTCGTCATCTTTCGGTACCACCGGGCCGATGGTACCCACATTTTATATTTTATAAGTTTAACATCTAAACTTCGATTTTAGTTTGGTATGTTATTGCAAGTCAGCCAGTTTTGAAGATAGCGTGATATAAATACAGAAATACTACGTCTTTTTTCTTGAGCTACAGGACTGTTTGTAACCACGTATTGGGTTTTGGGCTGTTCATAATTCAAGCTTTAATTTATATGTGTGTTATTGTGTGTCTGCTGTTTTGGATGACAGCAAGAGAATTACTTTACCAATATAAGGTTTTATTGAACTGGCAAGAAAAGTAGGTTTATTAGTTACGCTGATAACATTGTTTTTTCGTTGTCACTCTACTGTAGGCAATACTCGTGAATCGAATCTACCATCTCTACGAGAACATTTTATTTTTTAGTAGACTGCATGTGTAAACATAAATTAAACGAATTTGGATTGCAACGTCAATGGTAAAGTTTTTAAACTTTAATTTTTTTTCTAGCTTGGTGAAAAGTTAAGTTTTACTTTTTTGATTATATTCATAGATAATGCAGGTAAACTAATGTTTTCACACACTATCATACCACAGAACCTGCAAATATTAACTGAAAAAAAAAAAAAAAAATATGTTTGGTTTCATTTACAAGTGGTTTTTTTTTGCGTGGCGTATCAGTATTATTATTGTTATTATTATTATTATTATTATTATTATTATTATTATTATTATTATTATTATTATTATTATTGTAATTTAAGAGGATTTATTTATTTTCAGTAACATGCTATGTTTAGAGAACTACCATGTATGCTGCTGCTTCAGCAGTACGAGGTGGCACAGTAGTAACACACTGACTCACATTCAGGAAGACTTTATTTCTATTCACTGCCAGGCTATCTTGACTTCCAATTTCCCAGTCTCTCCAGGCGCATCACGGGATGGTTCTACTTCCTTCCAGTTACCGTACTCTTATTTGAGCCAGTGGTCTCACTTTTGACTTTGCTGCCGGCGAGACGTTAAACCTTTCGTAAGAATACCTGTTTTTCACCTTTTATTTTAGTGTATAGTGTATTGTTATTAAAATTTTTATTTTGTTTTGTGGAAGTGTGTTTTTAAAGCTTGTTTGTTAAATGCCATACAATTAATGCGAAACATTACTTGAATTAACTGTTTCAGCAATAAATTAGTGATCACAATTCTGCATATTCGACTCCTATATTTCACATACTTATATTTCGTAACTTAACCCGTAGTTCATGACGGTAATGTTAAGGGGGGCACTGGTCCAGGTCTCCGATCGGCGTGCTGAGCTTTGACCGATACTAGTTATTCGAAAACTACCCAACGTACGTACACAATAGAATTCGACCATGTCTGGAACTCGACTCCACGTATGACAGGAGGCATCCTTGTCGCTTCAGCTAAGGTGACGTGTTGAAGTTGCGGTGCGTTTAACAAAGTATAATTGTGAGTTCATATCGGCCGTATGCACATTATATTCAGACATTTTCATATAAACAGTCACTCTTCCTAGTTAATATTTTAGTAACTTATGGCAAGGCTAGCAGTACGTATAAATTAAAAATTTTTATGCGAAATTTACTGAAAACTACCATTACGATGTTCAGATTGTCAATATTTCTATTTAGTAGGATTCTTATAGGAACTTAATTCACTTCATTTAGGCTATATTTTTTAGCAGTTTAAGTCTAGTTTCTTAATGTCTAATTTTCCTTATAATTCTAGTTAAAGTTGACAAACATTTATAAGCTATACGCTAATCTCACGATGAATCACCGGTTTCAATTGGCCGAAGTCGTAAAACATCTATGAAACTCTTGGGAAAAATAAATAAATTTCAGTTAATGAAGAACAGTAATGGTGCCATTTAGGGCTGCACGTTAGCAGTGATAGGTACTTAGAAGAGAACGTCCAACAGCAAACACAAATCCACGCGAGAAGATTTGGTAGAAATATTGTTGCATGTTCGGCTATAGCAGGTGCTCTTTCCGCTTTATCTCATAAGCACTTTACTGCTACCAAAAAATTCCAAAGACTCCGTAATCCATTAAACTTTTAACTGTGTGTTAATGTGCGAAATAAATGCGCGTGTGCTACATAACCCAGTCTGATTTTCCTGATTTGGAAAAGTATAACTAACGTATATGGTTTTCAGAGGATCACTTAAGGAATGGGTGGTAGTCGTTTCGTCTTGATATAAAAACTATTTTGTAGCTGTAAACGAAGTCGGAATTTTTGCTCGACCCTACAACATAGTTATCAAAAAAGTGAGACCTGTGCGTTCGTGAAACGTGATTTCAAAGGAAATAGTTACATCTTCAAGAACACTGTTAGTGCGTCGTCGTAGTATTTAATGTTTATCAATGTAAATAATTTTTCTTACTTACTCTTACTCTCTTGGCCCCGCCAACCTCAGTCGGTTTTTGGCCTTTTCAAGTAGCCTTCTCCACAGCCTTCTAGCCTTTGCATCTTCTTCTCTCGCTCCAAATACCTGAAGAACTTTGGCCACCTGTTCTCCCTGCCTCATCTTGATCCGTCCTCACTTCTGTAGACGTTTCCGGCCCATCTCAAGTCTTTGGTCTTGGCTTGCGTGGCAACATCCGGGTTGTTATACAGCTGCCTTAGCTCCCTATTCTTTCATCTTCTCCATTCTCCTCTCTCGCAAATTGGTCCAAAATATTTCCCGGGGCTTTATTTTCAAATGATCTTTACCTTTTTTTCTGCATACCTTTCTATTCTCCATGTTTTCGGCTCCTTGCAATAGCAATGAATAATAATAAAATCGTCTTTATTAGGCGCAGAAGACATATCTGCCTTCTCTTAGAATGGACCCATGCAAGTGTTGTGTACACATATTATTAGGTTCATATTGCACTTATTGTAGTTTATATTCTTATTTTAGTACCTTTTGATTAAATTCTGATTGGCAGTTGTTTGTTGACTGAAAAATGCTTCTGATGAAACCTTAATTCTTGCTTCTATTTCTTTTTTTCCTAATTTCTGTTATTTATTACAACCCCCAAGTATTTGAACGTCTCTATTTCTTCAAATACGGGGTTATCAGTCTGTATGATTTCATGTCTTCTTGTCTTATTTCTTTATATCCTCATAAATTTCATTTTCTCGTAATTTTCTTCTAGTCCAATTTCTCTTGCTTTTTCAATTAGTTTTCTTGTATGTGCATATCATCTAGATTCTGGTATTAATGTTAATGTCAGCAAAGGAAATTATGTTTTTGTTTTTACGTTTATACCTTCCTCTGCTTAGTTGATCTTATCCAGCGCTTTCTCTACTATGTTAAATATCATATTTGTTACTCAGAATAATGGAAGAAATAGTTACTGAAATTACAGTCTTACCATGCAGGTATTGACAGTGGAAGACTTTTCCACACGAACGTCGAGGTAGTCGTTACCGCACTACAGCTACTCTCTTTCGCGTGACTTGAGGAGCACTTTACAGAATTAGAATTAAGCCGGTAACTCTATTAACAACTTTAGCATTTCACTTTACGGTAGCGTCCAGTTCATGGTTTCTTACGGAGACTTACACAATGGCATCGACACAGCTTAAGTCAAGCAGTTTTGACTTTACGTTTTCGGAAAACTGAAAATGTAATATCAGTCAGAATGGCCGTTCTCAGAGGACAAATAGATGTGTTTATTATTACGAAATGTGTTTATTTTTTATGTATCATTGCATTGTGATTGTGAGATTTTGTAATTGGTTTTCATGAAAAATTAGATAGATTTGTCTGAAATGTATTCTGAAAACCGAGAAAAAAAAAGGTTAACTGAAATATTCCTAAGTGAAATTAAAGTTGTGTCAATAGATGGGATGCTTTTTATGTGTAGAATGTTTTAAAATATGGTAAATGTTTTATTAATAAGACTTATATTCGGAATATGTAGGTAATATACATTTTATAAACAATGTTTTCGTTTGTAATAAAGATTCATGTTTTTACACTGCCGTTACTTAACCTTTACGTTCGTATTGTGTATTACGGAAACGTAAAGTCGAATGCTAAAGTATTCAGTTGTGTATAGGTCGTTACTGTGACGTGACGTCGCGGTCGCCAAGTAGTCGCTCATCACACTGCTCCCGCCGTCGCCTGTCGACATTCCACAGCTTGTGGCGCCTGCAGCTGTTGTGAATGTGATGTCTCATTGCTTGTAAGAGTGTGAGACACGAGCAGTCTTGCAGTGGATGTTCTGTCACTTCATTGGCGGAAGTCTGCTGACAAGATCATTGCAGTCTCTCATACTATGTTTGTATGTTTCCGTGTAACATCGAATTGGTAATTTTGGAGGCTGCTCTATGGGCTGCCGAATTAGATGGGAAGCTTTATAAACGTCTGCTTAAAAAAACTGCACAATGTATTGTATCGGTATAGAATAAAAAAAAAAAAGTACAGGTACAATTACTTACGTCACTTTCTCAGTCATTTGTAAAGTATTTTCATTTAGAGGGGAATAACCATTTCATAGTCAATTTTTGAGACCAGACGTCTATGTAATAATTCAGTGGGAAAATTTAAAGGTAGATTAATGAATTGCGCAGAAATTTTTAGTTTTTTTACTAGCCGTGATGAAACTGAGGTCCAAAAGGCGTGTTATTGGCAGGGGGACTGAATACCATATAAATATTTTCTATATAGAGGTGATATGGGGCATCTAAACAGGCGTGTTCGTGTTACCTTGAGTGCTCTCTGTTTTTTTTTTTTTTCTTAGATTCCAATTGCATAAGCGGCTGGTGTATAAAATTTGTTCGTAACCTAATCTGCTGGAAACGTATTTGAAAATCGGCTAGATGTTTAGTGTGTTGTTGGGAGCATTGTGTAGTGGAATGTGGTCGCTCTGAGTGCGTGAGAATGTGCACACTGCTGAGACGAGGGTGAGCAGCCTGTGGCCCGCATCTGCTGCTGTTGTCTGCACAGGTCTTCCAGTCTCTACCCTCTGTGGCGAGGGAAATTGGCGGGGGTGGGAAGCTTGAATGGACGGGATGGCAGAGCTGTCTGGGGTGGGGATGGAATGTGGACCGTTGGGACTCCATCCCGCGCACGGCCGAGTTTGAATCTGTTCCTTACGTCGGCTTGCTTCTCTGTTCTATCCTGCCTCCATGTTTCCGCGGGCTTTTCGTTCGACCGGAGTAGTTTCTTTCTTAGCACCCCGCTTCTCTCCCTTGTCTCCTCACGATTTTGGAGTCTATTTCAAAAATATTATGACAACTCGTGGTACCATTATCAAGTAATAATACTACAAGTACAACGTGGATGTCCAATGCTCCTCGATTGCCGCATTTTTCTCATAGTTTATACAAATAATCGTAAACCTCACAAACACGATGGTAAATTCGCCTTCGTTTTCCAAATTACGTTTATTAAAGCTGAGTTTTAATTAGTAATAAATTGCTCTTGTTTGACGTAGTTGAGGAATGTTTGTCTTACTAACTTTATATTTTAATAAAAGTCGTAACTCGGTCGCATGCAGTACATACATACACATCACCACGTGTTCAAAATCATTTGATGAAGAATAATCGTCAACTTTTTGTTTGCATGTACGCTTGAAATGACTAGAGCGCTTTTTAACAGTGCGTAAGACAAGTAGAAACAAATTGTTGATTGCTGGCATGTCCGTGGCTAAGGTTAATTCTGCTACATGTTAGGAATCTCATTACTTGTTTGGTAAAATATAATTCCCACCGCTTGTTGCGTTGGTAAAGGCAAATAGCTATGTCAGGTGTCATTTCCGTCTTGAAAGCTTTCCTGACAGTAAAAATTAGTTTTACTATCTTGAAAATAAAAATTGCAGGTCTTATGACTTTTTTGGTATAAAATTTAAATCAAGAGATTTTTCTCTTTATCTAGCCTATATAAAGTCAACAATACATCATCATCTCATATTATAGCCCCATTACCTACTCCAGCGCAAACTAGCGGCGAAAATTGCCACTTCCCAAACTAGTTTATAATAAATTCAATTATCTGCCAAACTTGTAGTATAACTAACCTAAGTCATTACTAGTATTCTGATTAGTCAAGGCTACAGTGTTTAGTACTACAACAAAATACAGGATGCTGATAGAACATGTGCTGTGCAGTTCATGGCCGTCCATTTCCAAGCACTGCTCACGCCTCACAACGGTGCGGCGTTTATCGCTGCTGCCTCGTGAATACGTTATCCTAGAGGTCTGCGCCGAAAACTTTCTATGCTTGACCGTGTCGCTGTAAACCCAGTCCCGTACAGAAGTTTCACAGCGGCAGTAAAGTGACGTGAATGTTGACAAAGTTGTCCTCGCGTGTCTTCCCTCGGACTGAAACGCCTGGCTCCTGAGCCTGTAGCAATGTAAAAATCCGTGTTTTTACTATACTTATTGGGCTTTGCACGACAGTGCTGCCATTAGAGATGGTCTCACTTATATTTAAACAATAATATGAATTGGGAGAGGATTCGACAATGTCCTACGTCAGGAAACCATCCCAGAATTCGCGTGGAGAGATTTCGGGAAACAACGGGAAACGGAAATCAGGGTGGCCGGAGCCGGGGATCGAACCCGGGTCTTCCCGAATGCGAGTCCAACGTGTAATCTTCGCGGCACCTCGCTTGGTCCAAGATCCTACGATAAAGTGGCAGCTTTTTTTCCTTCTGTAGCACTTCACTAAGGTATTATGCCATTTTCGAACGCTGCGCTTATTTTAATATCTTCGTATTTATGTACATGGCCCTTCATATCTGTAGTAACTTATATAATGAAAGCATGCCTTTTTTATTTTGTTTCTGATATAATTTTTGAGATAATTGGATCACATTTCCTTCCTAATTTTCACAAAACTGTTTCGATTTGATATCGATTGTGGATAAATAAAGTTTGAATTAGTTTTGTAATAATATGTGTATCTGTTACTAAATACTATGACGCTGTTAATTTTTAAATGAAAGAAATTTTCAATACTTTAGTGTGTGGTGTGTATATTTTGAATAATGCATTGACTTGAATTAATTTTTAAAAATATTTTTATTGCAACTATACCGAAACTAGTGTAGTTATAACTGGTGACAGTTTCGGAATTAAAACACACAAAATCGCAGTATACGAAACAAACACGTCGGCGTCTTTGATTCCGCTAGAATTGTTAGTGCGTGTTTATATGGAGTAGGGCGGATGAAGGTATCAAAATCCCTCGTACCAACATCTTTGCCGCCACCTGTCTGGCGCCTTTTCAGGTTCTGCGACGTGTTTTGTCGGCAGAGAAGCTTTCAGATTACTCTCCCTCCAGCAGAGCATCCTACGTGGGAGGAGGAGTAGTATGAGGGGAGGTGGGGAACAGAGGCCTCCCACATTGGGCGCCATATCTGATTCTATACTTGTCCCACAGCGGTGGCATTTGTGCTACAATAAAGACGCACATTTTTTGTACGTTATTAAGTAGTAAAGACTGCAAACAACTCATTTGACGTGTACAAGAGGTACAGTCTTACTTACCTTTGTCATAGGTTGATATATAAAACGAATTACAATAAAAATAGTAAGACAGCGTTTGCTTTTTTGTATGTTTAAGATGTTGATATAATTTATTTCTGAATTTGGTTTATTGGATTTATTTTATTGAAACCGTACGGTATTTTGTTATAACTAATGACTTAGTAGTAGACGTATAGTGATTTTCATTACTCTATTAATTTATTTCAGGTGATAAGAGTTTTAGGGCCCTTTAACAACGAGGTCTTAAGAGATAGGTAAGTGGACTTTGTTTCTCGTTGACAGCGAGGTCATTATAGACGGTCACACACGATTTGACACAGTGATAGGTACTGGGAGAGGATTCGGCCGTGTCCTTTGTTGACGAACCATCCCAGAATTCACCTGGAGTGATTTCGGGAAACCATGGAAAACAGAAATTAGGATGGCCGGAGCACGAAATCGAACCCGGGACCTATCGAATGCGAGTCCAACGTGTTGCCGTTGCGCCACCTCGCTCGCTGCGAGCTGATGAGGGTGAAGTGAGGTGAAGGGGCAAATACTATATCCAAGCCTGAGCCAGGATTCGAACCCAGTACCTCTCGCAACGTTGACCGACGCCTAATAGACTATGCTACACTAAAAAGGCGAGTGTGAGGTGGCCACAAAATGTTTTGTCGTTATGAACCTTACCAACATTTTTTGTAGTGGCTGCAACATTTTGTTTAGTCACTGCAATACTTTATTGGGGGCAGAAAAAAATTGTGGTCACCACAAAATACTTTAGTAAGGTTCATAATAAGAAAATAATTTGTGGCGACCAATAAACTTTTTCTTTTCAGTGTACGGAGGCCGGTTCTATATTTATTGGTAGCAGAAATGTGTGTGTAAGCTTACATGCCCAGTATGTGTATATTATTCCACATGAGATGCTGAAACTTTAACTAACGCCACCCTTCTCAGTAATAACGCAGTTGTCTCGAACTCGCAGCTATGCCAAGTTGTTGCACTTTCTTTAATCTTACTTGAATTTTTTTAAAACTTGATCAGGAATCAAATTATAGCTTTGTTATGTTAAAAGTGCGATTTGCCGAGAAAGTTTAAGGGAATACGAAGACTTTGCCCTTTACTATAGGACAGTACTGCCATTTTTATTCACTACTATTCTCTACAATTAAAAAAAAAAACATTTGTGTGTGGTCTCTGAAACGATATATTTTTAAAAATGTTAAATATACTTTGTGAAAATGAAAAAAATGTGAACTATTCTATAGGTGTTGTGCTTTTTATTTCACTTGAAACTTTGTTAGCACGGTATTGCGCAATGTCGACTTGACTGGATTGTGTGTTATTCTAGTCTTGTTATAGGTGTTTCGTAACTTTCGACCGATATAGTCACGGTCATGAGAGGTGCTAATTACTTTTTGTCTCGTGTTTAGCAATATAGTATGTACGCTACGAGCACTGCATACAAAATTTCAGTAGTTCAGAGTATTTTTTAATTTATTTTAAATTGATTCGGACTGTTCGGCAGATATTTTTCTTTAATATTGTGGGGCGGGGGACAGTGGTGTGAATACAATGTTGCAAGAAAAGCCGAGATACCTTAACTTCGTTATGAAAAATATACTAAGTAGGCGATAAAGTAGTACTGAAGTTGTAAATAGTGATACAGTATATGTACGTATGAATATACATTTGCTACACTTCATATTGATGGACCTCTAGAGTTCGTTGCAACTTGCAAACATAATTGGATGGCAATTGACAACAAGTTGTATATGCTTGGTCCTGGGTAAGTTTATAGTAGAGTCGCAAGATACAAGGATGTCCATTGCAAAATTGTTGAAGTAGATTGCGCGGATCCAAGTAGTTCCCACATATCTTGGCTGGTGCCCACGTCAATGCAGCTATCCACCCACCAATAGCCAGCTTGATCCTTGTACAGGGTTTTCCTCCCAGAAAAGACTATCCTCGGAGTGCCGTTTTGGGGGCGGTGGTGCGGCTGTAATGTCGTTGGAAGGTATTTTCCCGCTCGGTGAATGCGGCCTCAATGGAGGACGTCCCACACCCCTACATACCTGCCACCAGAACACACCCCGGCCTCTGTGGCGACCATCCCTTGCCGCGCGGCAGGTCGCATTGTCGCCACGACAAACTGATGGATGTCGAGGTCTGCCACCCTCTGGGCGGTCGTATAGAGGGAGGAGCTGAAGGCCACGGCAAAACTGTGCTGGATCGCAGGGTGTCGACAAAAGGCGACAAGTGAACGGCGTGAACCCTGTTATGTGTCGGCTGTGGCTGGTAGAATGCTTGTGGGCTCGAGTCCCAGTTTGGCGTTAGTGCCGTGGCGATGTTGGATGCTTAGTTGTTCTCTGAAGTAGTCCTGCCAACAGAAGGCATTCTTACAATTCAGTCCAGACGTATTGGAAAATAAATGTAACGAAGTAACTCTCATGCGAAAGGAAATTGCTTTGCTAACAGATCTCCGCTGAACGTGTTTGCACTGCTAAAATAGCTTTGACGTTAACATTAATAGTTGGTAGGATCGCTTCTAATAAATGCTGGAGTACGCCAACATTGCACGGTTAACACGGTGGCGTTTCGCCCGTCATAATGAAAAATTGCAAAGAATCCGTGGCATCAGCGTATGGCATGTTGGGAGCGGACGGGCCAAGGAGGATGCGGAAAACACGTGTTCAGATGAGAATGGCTGCTGTTAGATGTTGTTGTCTACTCGTAACAAGGTCCACGAGGTGTGCTGGGGATGGTTGTAATGGAGTGAACTGGATGACGTAAAAAAAAAAAAAAGAGTTGTCTCGCTAAGCATTAAAGTCAGCAGATCATATGCCAAGTTTCTGATGTTGTCTTTATTATATCCACAACAGGAGTCAAGTCTGAACGACCTATACTCATCCTAACCAGATGTAATGGGTCCAGTGGAAGACAAGGCAAATATGCCTTAACTGCGCCTGAAAGCCGCAATAAATAAATTAATAAAAAAAACGGAAAAAATGAATACCAACCTATCACCACACATGCTCTTTTATCTTTTGTGGCCAAAGTAAACACACGGTTAAAATGCGTGTCTCAATAGCAATGCTGAGGAATTCTCTACATTCTCTACTTCTCTTGTGTTGAGGCTGATGTCTCGGAGAAAATAATTTAGCAGTGCTGTTATCGGTCAGCTTGAGATATTTTTTTCTGAATTGAACTTCATGTAATCTGTTTTTTTTTTTCATAGTAATTTTACGTAACATAATAGACTAGTTGTTGTGGTTCCGTGTTTGTATTAATTTTTCTCTCATTGTGTTCGTAATTTAGTATTTCATAACTGCATGAAATACAAAGTACTCAAACATCGCTGCAGGATTAGTACAGTCTGGCTCTGGCTCGATGAATGCAATCCTGCACTTAATGCTTGCTAGCAACGTTCAGTATTTACACACCCACATCGGATTGTTATGTTTTTCTGCTGTCATAGAGTAGGGGCGGCCGACCTTTCCGGAGCTATGACCAAAAGTGATTCAAATCATTTCACGGGCCACCATAGATAATTGTAGCATTCGCTACTTTTCACGAATAGGCGTCAGCTCACAAATTGCACCTCGCGCTGCACTGCCAGTCCGTGTAATAATAAATACGCTATGCCGCCAGACAGAAACAGCCTTTGCAGAAGGTAACGTTCTCGCACATTCTGAATTGTCCATTATCATCTTCATGTCCTAACACAGTATCCATTGTATTTAGGAAAGGATCATTGCCAGTTATCAAATTATGTATTTTACTTGTCAGGGTAAGGTTAAGAAATTAAAAAATATGGCGTAGTTCTTACGTACAAGACCCTGTTTTCACCCCTAAATATATAATATCCTGGTTAAAAATCCTGTGGAAAAATAATAGCCTAATTTCGGTTCACGCTCTTTCTCAAAGTCGTTCATTGTCTATGTTGCACGGGCATGGAACTGTCTACCTGTTCACGTGCGGAATTCGTCAGCACTCCCGGCTTTCAAACGTTGCGTCTATAAATACATTTGAATCGGGAATTTACAAAAGGGACCATGTCCACTTTTTGAGCAAATTCAGGTTATACGAGATTTCGACTCTCCAAAGCATTCTCTTGGCTGTCAGCAGCAGTCATATACAAGAAATAAGTTAAACGGACTAGTCCATGAATGTGCCAATAGCGCATTATTTTGTTTATGACTTACATGATTGTAGTTGAATAATAATTTTCAATGTGGCTTAGTAGTTTTTTTCACTACCATATACTAAGGTTCCAATAATATACACCAAAGACATTATGCTTTCTCTGATAGTGTAATACATAACGACCCTTCTAACATCTTTGTACGTAACACTGCTTTATGGGTAAAAGGTACTGGGTGGTGTTGTGTTTGCAGACTATGTTTCTATGTATCATATTATTAGTTTTACATTAGAGTATACCAACATTGCACTAATATACACTCAAGGCATTATATTTTATGCATCATTGTTAGAAAAAACGCAACTTATATTTTAAAAGGTATCAATTCCAATAAAATTATACATTTCTAAAAAATAAAATATAAATGCTTGTCTATGTCAGTTATGTTTCATATTATTCCACACACATGCTATACTTTCAAGCTATCCATAATTGACGACCCGTTTCGCTTCCAGATCCACTGTAAGTTTTTTTATTTTGTTTTTCCAGTAATCTACTCACTTGGACTTGGTCCCTTTTGCAAATTCCTGATTCATTTAGAGTATGCAATTATGAATCCGGAAAAAAAAAACAGGCTTAAGTAGAATTTCCTTGATTTTCTTTTTATTTTAAATAATAATTGTTAATGACATTGTAACATCCTAAGGATACTTATATACAAATGTCAACTATTACTTGTTAACTATGTTTATATCACCCATTAATTTCATTTTAATTTTTCTCTGGCAGTCATTTACACTGTTTTCTTCTTAGATTTTAATTTTATGTAGTCCTAGGCAGGTACAAGCTAAGTTGAATTTCTCCTTTTATATTGAATTTTCGCGCTTGTATTCTGTATAACAGCAGACTCATCATAGCTATATTAATAGAAAATTTTTTCTGGTTTCTGTACTGACTTAAGAATGTTACATTTTTCTAACAATGTATTAGGTTTCTTCTCATTAAAATTGTGTGGCGTATCATTATATAATACTGTTTTCATATTTTTCTTTTCTTTTTTAAATTAATGTAGCATGTTCTGTATTACAATTCGCACATAGATGATATTTATTGTTATTACTATTTGTTTATATGTTTTTTGTATTTGTAAGATATTGTGTTCTGTTTTTGTGTGATAATGGTTAAGTGTAAGAGAAGGCTACATACCTTAACTTCGTCATTTTAAATAAAGGCATTAAATAAATAACTGTTTCAGCTTTTGGTTGGCTGACCGGTGTTTGGCCCTCGGGCTAGGGTTGGCCGTCCGTGTTCTAGATTCCAGTTTGGTTGCCCATTTAAAACAACGAACAGCATTTTATACACTGGTGTTACACTTAAGAAAAAGTGTATGCTACGTAAGTCAATGCTAAATACATTAATAGAAAATTTAAGGACTCTCGAAAAATAACCGTCAATAGTTTTTTTTTTTTTTTTTTTTACCCCTTTCCTTTCCACTTCTTGATCGTAAATATTCCTCAAACATTTCTGGGGCGCGGCCTCGGACGCCATAGTTTTGTGTTTCCGTAGGGTGAATATTTCCGATGGTATGACTACCACTATGCGTACTATTCGGCGCTTATTACTAACCATTAGTGGCGAATAGGAATGTTCATTTGTGGCAGAAGAGGAAGGGGGAGGGACAAAATAATTTGTGAGGCCTTAAAAAGGTACGTTGATCTTGTCTAAGAACTCCATACTTGATCGCACGGTAAATTCATTATTTCGGAGCTCTTCATCTACTGAAGTGCTCTGCCAGCCTTCGTTGAGATTAAACTGCGGGCCTATCCTGCAGAAGCACTATAGAGAACAAGGATAACAATTTAGGCCATGTCTCGATTCGCTCAGATAGTGGTCTCTCGTGCTCTTGCTCTCGCAAATACGTCATAACTACGTCAGAGAGAGAAAGAAAGAGAGAGAGAGAGCACTCTGTGCCTGTCTCAGTTGTTCGCCGAAAGTACGGAAGAGCGAGAGAACGTAGTTGTACACTCGTTCGTGCCTTCTCGTGCTCTCTGACGTACGCCATATCGATTACAGCTATGGTTCGAGGTTATTGACGAAACGTGAATCACATATTTCAAATATTTCAGTATTTATACGTAAGTAATTATTTACAGTGAATTGTTACTAATGGCGAGAAATTGCGTAATCATTTTCTACCCTAATCGACGTTTAAATATGCAAAATGAAACAATTTTAGCATAGCCTATAAACAGCCATACGCTACTTGAAATGCATGCAGTTCTGGCGTTCTACAGATCATTATTTTCCTAAGCTTTATCGGTCGTCACTGTCAGTGTAGGTATAAAGACTAAAAACATCGTACATGGTAGCATTATTTCGACATAGACGGTAAGCGAAGTTGCCGTCTTGGCGGCGCGGAGGAGAGATTGACCAGACACAAGAGTACCCCACGGTCTGGCTGGGAGCCAGCAGCCTGGTCGGGGTGGGTGGATGGCGGGAAGCGGCACTCGTGTGTGGTCCAGCCCGCATGTCTGGTTGCGGGATGCTGGCGTGCCCTCATCTCCGAGCTGAGCTGAGAGCGTGTAAGGTGGAGTGGCAGGGCTGGAGGTGCTCACTTCCTGTCTGCTCTGCTGCCCTCCTCCCTCAGTGTACCGCCATCCATCCCTCCCTCCCTTCCTTCTGCGTAGCTTCACTCTCTTCATTTAGTTCGTCTTTCAAGAAACAAAGAAGTAAATGAACTCTTACACTAAAGGCTCAATTTAACTCGCAATATTGAAGTATTTTAACTTTCGTTTTTTTGAAATTCTGAGAAGAAAAAATTGAATATGCGTTTATGCCGCAAATTCCGTTTACCTTGCGCTAAGTACAGATGAGGCAGTTAAACTTTTAACGTAGTCTATATTTTGCTGCAGTCAGTCAAGTTAAGAACATTAAAAAAAAAAAAAAAATGTTGGACCGATTGTGGCCTAAATACACGTTATTATATTCATGACCTTCATGCTGCAGATAAGGTCTATCATCAAATCTTTAGCATAAACTTGCTCGTTAAATTTCTCTCTGCCTTACATTACATGTCCTATAATTATGTACACTTTTTTTCTACATTTTTGTGAATCATTTTTAAAGTAAACTTTTTATTATATTTTACTGATACTGTTTCAGATTTGCAAACTTTGTTAAATTTATTTTTATTTTTCTCTTGTATTGCACAAGTAATTTGTATTATTTATCTCATTCTTGTTTGTTGTATAACTGTCGATAATGTATACTGTTCACAAACACAAAACAATTAACTCAATTATGATTTGAACTCGGTATTCTCTTGTTTATTTGCTTAACACATAGATTCAAAAACCTCAACGGCCCGCCATCTTGACTCTTACTCTGCAGGTTTTCAGTCCCATGATTCATTGCAAAACAACTTAAAAAAACAACCCGCAAGTCTCGTACAGTAGTGGCCCAACTCCTGTTAAGAGAGCTTTAACATATACTGTAAGCTGCAAGTCTATTCCAGGATTTAGATTCATTTTCGTTTATGTTTTGTCGCAGCTGTCTACTTGTTTCATTTTAACACTGAAAATTTCATATGCTTAGTTTTTTAATCGCATCTAGTTACGTCGTAACTAATTTTTATTGCTACCCTTGTGCATGTGATATTCGTTTAAAATTTGGTTTTAAGTGTAATAGAAGGCATTATAGCCTTATTATCTTCGCGAAAAAAAAATGAAAGACGAAAATAAATAAATAAACTTTCCAATTGGAAAAAAGTACTCTACGCGAATACTCCTCCAGTGATTTAAGTTATATAAAAACGGGATGTAGTAATAATATAAATCAGCATCAAGCATTCCTCCAGACCTGTACTTATCTAGAAGAAGAAGAAGATGATGATGATGGTGGAGGTGATGAGGTGATGAGATGATGATATGATGATGATATGATGATGATATGATGATGATATGATGATGATATGATGATATGATGATATGATGATATGATGATATGATGATGATGATATGATGATATGATGATGATATGATGATGACGATATGATGATATGATGATGATGATATGATATGATATGATGATGATATGATGTGATGATATGATATGATGATATGATATATGATGTGATGATATGATATGATATATGATATGATATGATATGATATGATATGATGATATGATGATATGATAGTGATATGATGATGATATGATATGATGATGATATGATGATGTATGATATGATATGATGATATGATATGATGACGATATGATGTGATATGATGATATGATATGATGATGATATGATATGATATGATGATGATGATATGATACGATATGATGATGATGATGATGATATGTTGATGATGATATGTTGATGATGATGAGATGATGATGATGATGAGATGTTGATGATGATATGATGATGATGGTGATATGATGATGATATGATGATATGATGATGATGATATTATGATGATGATATGGTGATGATGATGATGATGATGATGATGATGACGATGGGTTTAATTAATAAAATGTGGGAATATTTTTTTCAAGGAATTCAAAGCACTGAATATGAGCATAGGCATATGAAGAAAAAGCCTTTGAATTACTTCGAGATTATAATTATGTCTGTTGAATATGGGAAGGCGGATATAGTAACTCTTCGGGGCTCAGCCGATGAAATTATTTGAAATTACTACAGATCTACTTAAGGTAAATAGTCAATCTACTTATTTGCGGGATATGTTTAATGCACTTAACTTAAATATTTTGCCTCTCAATGCAACACATCACGTTTGCAATTCCAATACATGGCTTGATCTTGCAATTGTTTCCAATAAAGATAAGTGGGCAATTATGGCCAGCTAGAAGCTCCAGGTCTGTCTCACCACGGTTTACTGTACTTATCCTACTCATTACGTTTGCCAAAGTTTGTACCTAAATTTATTAACTATAGAGACATGAAGAATCTCGACACTGATAAGTTACTATCCGCCGCTGCAGACCTACCATGGCAGTCTATAACAGCTGTTGCTACTATTGAAGATAAAGTCGATCTATTTAACCAGCTTGTTCTTGGCTTGTACAATGAATATTCTCCAGTAGTTACTAAGCGTGTCACACGTTCCGCTGCTCCAGAAATTCCAAAATAAAATACTGTAGTAATTTGGACAGCAAACAATCACCAGGTACTGTCTGGAAAAATTTACGTGCTGTGGGGGCTATGCCGTCTAAACATACTGAAACTAAGAACATTTTCACTCCAGATGAATTGAACTGTTATTTTTTCGAGTAACAGTGCGAGTATAATAGTGTATCAAAAACTAATCTTATAAATGAAATTAATTTTAATGCCAATGATAATGTTGTAATAAACAATAAATTATTCTTTCGACCCGCATCTGAGATAGAAGTATACCGTGCTGTTAAACACACAAAATCTGGGGCAGAGGGTTATGATGGAATTAGTATTCAACTTATTCATATGGTCTCTCCAATTATTTTACCAGCTCTCACTCATATAGTCAACACTTCGTTAACTTTGTGTTCCTTTCCTAGCTGCTGGAAAAAGGCTATTGTAATCCCTCTTCCAAAAAACGCAACCCCCAAGAGTCTGTCGGAATTCAGGCCTATAAGTATCCTACCTTGTTTATCCAAAGTTCTTGAATACATTGTGCATGGACAAATATCCTCTCACATAAGTAAATACATGTTACTTGATCCCTTTCAGTCCGGTTTTAGAAGTCAGCATAGTACCTGTACTGCATTATTAAACGTCACTGAGGATGTTAGGCGTGCAATGGATTCCAGGCAGCTAACAATAATGTCATTGATCGATTTTAGTAAGACTTTCGACTCAGTTGACCATGACATACTTATTGCAAAACTAAGAGTTCTGTTCAAATATTCGCAAAGTGAATGTAAATGGGCTAAATCATATTTAAGTTATAGGTATCAGTGTGTTGTCATTAATAGGGTAAGATCTCGATGGTCAAAGGGGTGCCTCAAGGTTCTATTCTGGGTCCTCTATTGTTCTCGTTATTTATCAATGATCTGCCAAAATGTTTTTCGCATGTGAAATATCATATGTATGCCGATGATCTGCAGATGTACATATCGTCTTCTCAGAATGAAATTATATCAACTATAAAGAAAATTAATTTAGATCTTGAAGCGGTTAGTAATTGGTCCGCAGCGAACGGTATAAAAATAAACCCACAAAAAACTCAAGACATAATAATTGGGTCACCTTCTTTAGTTGCCACTGTAAAAAAACTACCTCTACTTAATATGGTACTCAATGACACAATCATAATTTTTTCTGGTAGTGTTAAAAATTTAGGTGTTATGATAGATGAGTCTTTATCCTTGGCCGCAACACAACTTACGTCTGTAACAAATCCTACAAAAACTTTGTACTCTCTAAAGCGCTTTAAAAATCTCTTTCCTGAACGTATTAAATTGCTACTTGTGCAGACTCTTATACTTCCATTGATTGATTATTGCGATGTTGTGTATAGTGACCTTTCTGAACATCTTAACATGCGCTTACAGAGATTGCAGAACATGTGTGTCCGTTTTGTTTTTAATTTAAAATCCAGAGATCATCTTAGTGAGTGGTACAGTAAACTGCGATGGTTGAATTTGCGCGGCAGAAGAAAATTTCACTGTTTGCTGCTGTTAAATAAAGTGCTGCACAACTCTCCTGGTTACCTACGTAATCGCTTTAATTTCCTTCCTCACTCACATGAAGTAAGCACCCGTTCAAAAACTGATAGTAAATTATTAATACAGTCTCATAAAACTAACTACTTTTCTAACTCCTTTAGTGTCTCGGCTGCCAGATTCTGGAATGAGCTGAATCAGAACATTCGCGGCGAGAACTATAATTTCGTAAATAAATGTATCAATCTCTCCATCAACCAATTCAAGACGAAGCTGTTGCAGTGCTTGCTACTGCGCGACCACGATCTTCAAAGTTGACATATTGAATGAATGCTTGTATGAATGTACGTATGACTGAACTTAGTGTTAATTGTTTGTTTCTTTCTTACTATGTTTTAAAATTAAAACTATATAAAGTTTTCAAGTGCCTGTTCAGCGTGGCTGTCTTTTGTAAACATTAAGGCTATTACTGTTTGTTAGGTAGTATAGTTTATTGCTATTGATTTTTATTTTCTTTTAATTTTAATCTCTAAAATAAGTGTTGTATGTACCTAATATGGGTTCAGTTGAAGATAAGGCATGTATGCCTTAACTGCGCCTAATAAAGACGATTTTATTATTATTATTATTATTATTATTATTGAAGGAATGTGATATTGAGTTGCAGATGATTTCCCTAATACAAGCTGGCGCAGAAATAATCAAAGTGATATAAATTCCACCTTCCCTTCAACAAAACATTTGTGTCCATCTCCAAGTAACCTTACTGCAGATAGTATTCTAGAGTATAATCCTAACAGTTTTAAATTACTGTTATCAAAATTTTTCGTAGGAAGTAATTGATGTTTACACAAAAATTGGTACAATCGACGAAAGCATTGTGCATGGTATCCAGTACTGCCTCGAGTAATAAGACATTGTCCGTGACAGAAACTAGCGGCCCTGAACATGGGAGAAATGAAGCTGGACTGACGTTGGAGAATTACGGGGGAAACTGGTTGAAGTAACAGTCGTTTATTAATACCTAGACAATGAAGTAGTCATGCGCACGAACATCAACACCGTGTTATAACGTTAAAGAATCTGGTCGCCGCATACCTTCTAGGGCCGCTCATTTCTGTCTCTGTGAACGTGTTGTTATATTTTTCTGACAATGCATGCACCACTTTATATATTATATTATTTTCAGTTATAATAACTTATATCTTTAGGTTATATGCTGACGTTATTGTATTGTGCATTTTGTTTACCAAGTAATTAATAATTTCCATGGTATTAATGAACAGAGACGGTGTTCCATCATAGTTTTGTAGTTTGTAAAGAAGTATTTTGCCGCCATATTACAATGACATTTTGTGATGTTCCGAGATTTTGATATGTTATTGAACACAAGTCAGAAACAGTTTAGAAAGTTTCTGTTGCAATTTTACCCAGGTATGATTGTAATTTGCCTGGACTAATAGAACATGTTGTATCAACTGTTCGAAGATGTCGGTTCGCTCTGAAATGACTTCATCAGGAGGTCAGTACTTTTCACTATTCACGCAGAACTCGTTACAACTTGGGGTATATCACATATGCACACACATACTACATATATACACACCATGTGTCCAGTTATAAATTACAAATATCTACTACTATGCATGAATATCTAAAAAAAATTTTTACCTACTTTGAAAACTGACAACCATCTGTCTTTAATATCAAATATGTGGTTACCTACAACTAACATTTAAATGTTCGTTGTTCCAACAATATGCTGGGGAACATAACTTTGATATCATAACTTTCCGAGTTATCTAGTTACACTATTGGATCCACGGTGCGTTAGCCATCATATGCGATACATTTTGAATATATACGTGCAGTATTGTATAACGATGTAATCATTTAGTAGTTAATGACCATGTCCGACGAGTATTATTTCTCTATAGTACTTTTTACAGCTGCCGCTTAGCTCCGTGTCTTTTATGTACATTTGTTTCCTCTTACTGTGTTATCTGTTATTGCTAGAAGATATCACGTAGTCTGCGTTAAAATAAGATAGTGGAAGCATTAACGTTTATGCGTTGCAGTGTTATTTTCTTTCATTGAAGATGTGTCTGGAGATAAAATATCAGTCAATTTCCATTCACATGTGTGACAACATTTAATAACTATCGTCATTCGTGTTAACGACGTAATTTTGCCCTTCGAATAGCTCACGAGCCCACGTACCGACCGTGACGTCACATATTCTTATATTCAATATAAGCTGGTAAATTGTCGTCTGGAACCAGTCATTGTAATTCAGCACCTTTTAGTCTGGAGAAAGACTTGGGAGTGTGTGCGATGTTCGCAGTGAGCACGTATAGTCAGGTTCCTTATGCCTAAAATGTTCTTTCGTTCAGAATTTATGTGGATTTGTAAAGTGGTGTATTTTTTTAAAAAGCTTGCAACCTGAGGAATGTGGAAATCGATGTTTACATTTGTGCGGACACTGTATGAAATTTGTATATGGAGACTACAAAAGAGTCTTTTGTAAATTTTCTGTTTCGTATAGCAATTTAATTTTAAGTAAGATTGGCATGTATTCATCTTCAAAGTATTAAAACATTTTGTTTTGCATAACGGTAAAACAAAGTGCAATGTCCAGTGTTATTACTAAGGGAAAATTAAATTGTAACGATGCAAAGCAGATAATTATTATTTTTATTAATTTTAATAGTTGGCATAGCAGTAACAGTGATAATGCTGAACTGAACCGCTGGAAGAAAGACAAACTTGTCAACTACAGGAACATCTTTGAAAGAACATTACTAGGTAAACTTCGTAGCGGCGCGGCGGTATCCTTACGCCGAACTATTTGAAATACTTGCTTACAAATTTGTTGAAAATCACTGGAAGTTCATTTAAAAATTATCGTTCTTTACCTTTTTCAGAGTTGAGATTTGGGGAAAACCTTATGCTAATGCGGCCGTTTTGAATTTTCGCAAAATTGTGTACATGAATGTAATAATTAATTTTTTGGTGCCTGTTGGTACAAGCGTTCTAAAAATGTGTCACTTTCTGAACTAAATTACATAAGGAACTTGACTAGTAGTCATCTTTCCTGTCGATTATGTTGCTGTGCGTCAAGTGTAAACTCGACGTAGTTGCATGGACCTTAAGACGTACGCCTCGAACAAGGGAAGTTGTGAAATTTGGAACGTGAACATGTTTCTGACTCATAGATTATTGGTTTCACCCTAATAAATACGCAATGCACGTACTCATACTTAACATAGATATCATTACTATAGTGCTGTTAAAATTATTGAGAAATACTTGCAAAGAAAAACCGTCAGGTTTGAATCGGGTGTTTTTTAATCTCTAGAACTGAGGGATGGGTGGACAGCGCAGTGAAGCAATGTAATTTGCGACGTGTTGGTATAACCGTGTAACTGGCTGTGTGCAGTAATCCTAGATCGTACTGCGACGTGGCTGTCGTGCAACTAGTGCAGGGAACACGAGGAGGGTCGGTATGTTATATAACGTCTGCCCTAGGGGGTCTGCAAGGGCTCGGCGGTAGTTGTAGAGGTTGGTGCGCCACTGGCCTGGCCGGCAGGGCAGGTAGGGGACTGTGTAAAAAGGAGGGGGAAAAACGCCAGCCTGCAACGTAGTAGTTTTTTTTAAACACCTGATTTGCACCTTCAGCAAAAAAAAGTATTTATGAAAACAGTTCCGCAAATACAAAAGGAGGGAATATAGTACTCGTTTCTAACCCTTTTGTACGGCTCTTATTGTTTATGACGAAGAATTTCACGCTGATATTTACGATGCCAACTTCATTTGCATGATTAAAAAAATTTCTTGTTCTCAGCCCGCCAAAGACATGGGTTGAAGATTCTATACGCTGCAAAGTTTTAAGCTGTTATCTGAATTTCGTAACTTGCACAGTTTTCCCATCAGTATTTCGCCGATTAAACAAGAAGGGATTTTAAAATGTTAGCGTAAGGCAAGAAATTGGCTTAAAATAATTGTGTCGTGTTGACCAAGTTATTGAATACATTACACTAAAAAACACAACACCGTGCAGCTAGTTAATAATTTTCCATTCTAAAGCAACTTACTTTATTAGATGTATACTTGTAAATAATTGTATGTAGTGGCTTTGTCGTGCTCTATATTATCCTAAGTGTTAAAAAAAATGTAAGGGTTCTATAGAGTTAACTTAAATAAATAATAACGTAGTCGTGATCTCAAGTAGGGTTACCAGACATTGAGAGTAAAAAAGGAGGACATTCGTCTGGCAAACGGAGGACATTTTATCAAAAAGAACACGGAACATTTCCGTCCCTTAAATTTGTTGTGTTACTTTTGCGTGAAAATAATTTTGAATACATAAGAACATATATTCCCATGCAAATAACAAATTTTAATACTAAAAAAAACTCATCCTATTTTACAAATAACCAAATATAAACATACTATGTCAAATAACACTACATAGATCTATTGCTATGTGAATAACAAGGTACACGTAATTGAATGAAATGTATCGCGAAGTGACGTGACGTCTTGTGAGACAACAGCTGTATGGAGATTAATTTAGCGTGTGATTGTTATCAGAAACAGAATATATTTCATGTAGGTAAGATCTCATCCTGTTTAAAAGCCGCTCATTTTTGAGCACCAAGAAATATCCGGCAGGACACATAAAAATATCCATAAAAAGGACATGTCCTCGTTTTTCTGGACTTATGGTAACCCCAATCTCAAGTATAGCATTTTAGGATGTGCGTTTGGATTCCTTTGTTACCAGAAGAAAGTGGCAATATTAACATACCTCTTTGCAGTTAAGTGCTGACGGTATGTAAATACAGCATTACGCGTATCGACTCTCGTACACGCAGTTTGGAAGATTTCAACTGGAGTAGAAAATGTCACTTGCAAAATGAAACATGCATTTCGAAATGTAGATGTTCGGAAAGAACTTAAGGTTATTTCCATATTACATGGTATACTTAATAACAAAAAAAAAAAAAAAAAAAAAATGTTAAGTAATGCGCACGGTTTTAAGATAAGGTTTGAACGTATTCATTGAGACAGTGTAAAATAATTATTTTTGTCTTCCAAAATATGTCGGCCGTAAATTTTTATGGCCATGTCGTCTGTTGAAAACTTAATTTTGCAATCTGACTATGTAATATATCTTCGAGAATGCTGGTATGATTTCCAGTTAGTCGTAGGTCGTTTCGGTTTGTGCTCGTGGATAAGTGTAGATATGAACACCATGTACACTTATACGTATTTGTTAAATAATGTAAAATTAACTTGTTAAAGTGTACAATTTACAGTATAATACAACTTTGTGGATATATTGGCTTGAATTGAGCATAGACTGAAATCAGCCTGAACTCGACATTAAATGGATTTTACAATCTACATTTGGTTTTTGAGTTTATACTGAAATGTAAGCAAGAGCGAAGCATGTAGTTATAAAATGAGACTTTTTTTTGCAGATGTATGAGTCACGGTTGCCAACTTTTTGTTCAAACTCATTTATGCTTTTTACGCACTCGGTGTTCTAGTTCTGCTCAGTTGCACTGATTAATTTTTAGAATTTCTGTACTCGTAAGGTGTAGTATGTTAATATTCATTGATTACTTGTGGTTTTTCGCTAATTTAATTTATGTAAACCGCTCCACCCGTAGTCAACGTAAAACTACGTGAATGTTCACGGATTCAGTTGTAGAGTGTAAGGGCTGCGTGTTCAGGATAGTTGACTAGTAAAGACGTTCCCAGTAATGACTTGCAACGTCGACACTTTCGGACGGTGAGATTTCATTGCACCTTCGATGGAACATGTTCTGTACACTCCCTAAAGATGTACGGAATCACTACACTGTTAAGTTGAAACTGACAGTATTTTTAAGCTAATATGCGCTCCTTTATGTGGTACGTAAGGCCCTCTGGCCCCTTTTCCTATTGGCTGGTTTGTACTGCGCGCGCGCCGTTCTGCGCAACGCGGGTCGCGGAGCATCGCCGTGTATTATTATTGTATTTTCTTAACCAAACAAAACTGACCTTTCAACACAGCTAAGCATTTCTCTTTTAATATTTTATGCTAGTATAAAATTTAACGTAGCGTTAACTAATAAAAATTAACCTAAACTGTCGCAGGGGAATGGGAAAAGAGCGGAAACGATGCCTGCGCAGAGATGTATTTACGAAAGTGAGTGAGTGAGAGTTTGGTCAGCGCTTAGCACGGAGGTATTCAACGCTGATGGGGGTGACATGAGGTGAGTATGGAGCAGCGCCGGAATGAAAGGGCGGAAGAAACGGGAGATCCCCGAGAAAAATCCGCCGACCAATGGCATCGTCCTATTTACGAAAGTGAAAAGTCAATAAGAAGAGAGGTTCAAGGGAGCCCACAGTCGCTTTATATGTGGGAAAGTTGATATAAGTGATTACGTTTTTTTCCTAACCATTCGGCTATGTACATTTTCGTTGAGGTGGCCACCCTGGGTGTACATATTTAGCGCTTTCGAGACCTAGAAGACACACAGCATGCGCATCACGCCTTGTCGTAGCCTCTAGGCGCAAGTCACAGGACTGGTGTACAGTCTTCTCGCCGATAGCTGCGTGGCACTAACATTTTGTAACGTTATGTTAAATACAGTAAGTATATTGTGTACACCTTTATACCTTTTAAAATATTCTACGCCAAGATTTTCATACTTAAAAAGGACCGCAAATACACCCATTTTAGCAATTTTTTACCGCAAAATATAATGATTTAATGAGTATAGTGGAGAACCTGAAATGGGTATATACATATATAACGTTCCTTGACTGATATTCCGAAGCTTATATTACCTATGCGTGTTGAGCAATTTTCCAATAATATTGTAACGGCCGAAGTTCTGAACACTGCTTCACGTATTTCTGATTCTCTTTAACATTCGTTTATAATTGGTAAACTATACTCGGTTTTGGGTTTACTTGAACCGTGTGTTGTTTTTCCGTTAGCCTAGACGAGAAATCACTTCCGTTAACTTTATTAAGCATGCAGACGGCTTTGTTTAATATACTGGGTCTGTGTTTTATTTTCGCTATCTTCCTTGGATGTTTCATTAATTTTTTGTGTCCAATTTTAGTTCAAGACAGTCGAAAGTGATTGACTGAAGAAGAAGCTGTTTTCTGTCCACACACACCACACAGAATGAGTCGTGTCATTTAGCCTAGACGGATATTTGTTTGACGTCAAAGTCGACGTGCCGTGGTCTGTTTACAAACAGAATGCACTTTAGGCGGTTTACGGTAAAGTTAACACTTTTCAATCCCAAATTAGGTCTCGTTTGAGCCAAACTTGAATATTTCCATCAGTGGTTAATATAAACATAGCAGTGACCGAAATCATCTGTTTACATACATTTCAGACGATCCAAAAGTTAATGTCTGAAGTCACAACACATTTGTTACTTATTCTCGGCAAAACGCTGATAAAAAGTGCTTGATTTACCTTGAATATCCTGTACAATAATTTAGATTTATTTTACGAGACAACGTACGAAACTAATCTGAATAACTTAATGCCGAAATTCAACTCAGTGTTTGGATTTGACATTCAGAAATGCAGTAGGACTATAGCCAGGCGGTTTTGCGTCACTGGGGGTTCTAGGGGTGTTGGAGTAATGTTGATGGTATTAACCCCCTCTCAGAAGCCCTTCATTACTGTCATTATTAATCGATTACATATACATGCGTGCCTGTATCCGCAGTCCAGTTGCTTAAGACGCAGAGTACGATTCGAGATAAGTGCTTTTTTTGTAAGTACAATAATTGTGTTTTGTGTTGCTCATGTTATTTTACTACAGGTATGAAATGTGGTTAAAATAATACTTGAATAAATGAAATTCGGAATAAACATATTCATGACTTGTTTCAACACTTTCGATAATTTTCAGTACCAGGTCTTAGGAGTCGTACAGTTGGAATAACGAAGCGCGAACAACTTAGTATCTTTACCGAAATTTAGTTCAGTCGCCCTTTGTTGCTTGAGTTTTTTTTTTTTTTTTTTTTTTTCGGAAGGAGCCGAAATATTATTTCACGTACACATAATACTTGAACGTTTCCTGAAGCGTTTATTTGTTTTGAGAAAGTATATGGTTTATTATTGGGAAGACCTTGCCTGGCGCATAAACGGTGATGAGGTTGGTGTGTTACATTTTTTTTTCTGTTTACACTAAACTGCTAAATTCACCAGTTGTTACCTATTAAAAGGTAACATATTTACAACTGGGTTTCTATGATTTTTTTAAAATATATAGCGCGCCCTTCAACTTTAGTCCATTATACACTTGGTTGTCTAATAATGCATGTCGGAACTGTACATTAGTAAACACTTTTTGGCGATTTTATGCATGTGCATGGTTTTATAAAATAATTTTAATGCATCTCATTTACATAGAAAGTTACTTTACAGTGCTCTAGAAACCGTCTTTAATATATGGTAATAAATTATGTTTTGCACTAGCCTCGCCAAATCATGTTTTTGAGAGATTCAAATTGCTTTTGTTTAGCAAAACACTAAACGTAAATGTATTTTTTTCCTCAAAAATTGCAACTTACCATACCGTAAGGTTTGATTTAATATTTTCCGTAAATTCCTCAAACTGCCTTTCCTGACTGACTGCCATCCAATTTACTGCCCCGCGCATGAAGGCAATGTTCTTTACGCGTGCACCAATCTTGTTAGAATGGCTTACTTGTGTTACTGCCTTAAATTGATTTAAAAAACGGCTCACTCGAAGACATTTTTATGCAGGACATACAGTAACGCTAAAACTTCAGTTGAAACTTAAGGTTTTGAAGTCCTCGTGGATAATGTAAACATACAGCAATCGTAGGCAAGAGTTTTGCCAACTTTATAAGCAGAAATGTTGCTAGTGACTCACTAGTTTGCACATTTTTGCGCCTATATCAGAAGTATATAATTTCGGTGTCTGAGATTGTATTCCCAATTTGGGTTGCTAGGGTAAGGCATAACCATGAAAGTTGGTAGAAACAGTTTTCTGGATTTTCTCTTTTTTGTTACTATTTCATAATGGCGTCCATAAACCTGAAATTTTCAATTAATTTAAGTACCAAGTCCTATTAAGAAGTTTTTTTTTAATCATTGAAATACGTGTAGGTTCAACTACGAAACAGTGCTATGCAGCAGAAATGTCATATTTTGCCCTTTGACCTTCTGATAATAGTTCGTTCAGTAAATATTTTTGTCATATAAATGTTGTGTACGGAAATAACAGACAGCACATTACTATTTTTGAAACAGGGATGAATTCGTATTTGCTATCATATTTTAATTTAAAAGTACGTTTAATTTAATGAACAATGGTACCACACTATTATTTCCTTGCGTCTGTATAACTCGAGAAAATCATAATAAAAGATAGCAGTCTTTTTTTGCGCGGTAAAAACGTGAACCGCCATGTTTATGTTAGTGTAACATCACGATACTGTACATTTTATTTTATGTAACAAACTACAGCAACATACGCACAGGTCGTGAAATTGTGTTTAAAAAAGTGTTTTTGCGGCAAAAACGAGTATGGCTGGAATTTGCTCCGAATAAAATCTTAAGCCCCGTCAAACAAATCAAAGCGGACTGCATTGCTTAAGCTACAAGAAGAGACCTAATAGTCTGCTATTAACAACAAAAATACAGTTTATGATGTAATTATTTACACACACATATACACACACATATTTATTGTTTACAACATGACACAGCATAAAATAAACAAGTTATTTTAAGTTAGAAATTGCAATCAGTAGCTTGCAATTTGTGCGAAATCTCTCCAGCTGTAATGTTGTTGGCTGTTCCACTGGCTATGGCAACAGCATTAGCTAATAGACGAGTTCAAGGCACCCGTGGTTGGCCGATAATTCAAGGGGTGGGCGGTGTTTTGCGAAACTCGCGCAGAGATGGCAGCAGCACAGCTCTCTACGCCGTTCTCGAGAAACGTAAAAATTGTTGAGAGAAAAAATTTACTATTAATTAAAAAAAAAAAAAAAAAAAAAAAAAGGAATACGCAATATTGTTTTCCCGTCTCGCGCAACTAGGACTTTCGATCACCAGTCTGTGCCAGGTTTGGTTAAACGCATCCCAGCTATTAGTTCGATAGGTTCACTTTTTGTACGCATGCGAACTTCATCCGGCTGACTTTTCAAATCTTAACGTATGATTCTACACCGGATCTGAAACATTAAAATGAATTCGCAGCAAGTTACTTTCACTCTGGAATTTAAATTAAATTGACATAAACTCAAACCTATAAACTAAAACGTTGCAATGTGTGAGAACTACTGATACCTTCCTGTCTTCTCTCCTATAAAATAAACACCAGTGAAATCTTCGTTGTTAACTAACAAATCCACAACCATGCATGCCTTAACAACCGGCGAATTTCCCGAGCTAACTTTTAAGTAACCAGATTTGATAAATTGTGTGTTTTTTTAAGTTAGTGAAAATTTCCAATACAAACAATAGTGCTGCTGGACGGCGGCTAGCCATAACAAGTATGGCTACGTCATAAATGTTAGCAAATAAGAACGTGTTATCAATGTTTACGGCTGCGTTTGAAAATATGGTATTTTTAAAGCTGAATAATTTCAAAATTAAAATGCTCACGTAGCTATTGCTTTGCCTGGTTGCTTTTAGTGCCGAAATAATGCTGAAGAATCATGTAAATATTGAAAACGTTTTCTAGAAATTTTCCCTATTATCCATTAAAACTACTCGCAGAATACGATAATTCATAGCGACAGCAGGTGTCGCGAGGTATTTAATGAAAACATTTTTCAGCTGGGACATTTTTTCTCATTAAAAAACAGGAAAATCAAATTTTAGCTAATTTCAAACATAAATAATGTTATGATACGTATTTGCCTTTGTTGTAAATTAAATTATTTACGCAAGCTATTTTTTTTACCATTATTACGTTCCAAAACAACAATGAAGTTGTTACTTTTGCGAGTCATCACTCAAAACTTTAGGTTAAAATAAAGTGAAAGTATAGAAGTCTTCATTTGGTATAGTTATAAGATAATGAATTGTTTGCTACCGAGCAATTCAACCGCCGCTGAGGTGGTCGTCACCTCAGACTTCAGAGCGACGTGCAAAGCTCCGGCAGTTACGAGATAATTTGAAGCACTGGAGGTTCCTATCTATCTGCGCTTGAAACGCATTGCAGCGAGTTATATATAAGTAATCATATTAGGAAGAAACATCTCAACGCGCATTACGTTTGTACATCTATGAAAAGAAAACACATTTCAAACATTGTTTTTATAGGTTTAAAAATTAGGATCGCTTATTGGAAACACGATTTTCAAGACCTTCAAAATGGCTAAAAACAGCTGTTTTTAAAACTGCCGTATTTAGAAAAATTCCAACCGAATTAAAAAAAAAAACAATAATAGAAATACGGTCTGGCATTTGACACATAAGTGTCGCTAATAAAACAGTACGGTCATGGCTTAAATCCCATAGGAAAATGAATAATAGTAAAGCTCTACGCGCCAGTTCCGGGGTTTGCGTGTAGAGGCGATATTGCATTACATATGCCAACCGACGTCACTCTTAACGCTCCATCGGGCATGTGCATCACGTACACCAACGCAGCCTATATAGATAATGTCTGCTTAAATGAAATGATAGGATTACCACTGAATGTCTCGTAGAAGCGAATTGTCGGCTAGAAGTAAGCCTGATGCGCACTTTTGGGCCTTGAATGAGCAAATTACGTGTCACCCAGGCGGCCTCCTTAAATCACTTTTCTTACGAACGCTGCACATTCGCACTGTCCACAATACTAAAAAACAGGAACGTAAATGTTTACGTTTTCACGACTGTAAAAAGGTTGTTTAACGTAATAGTATTAACTACTGTTGACACGCGTGGAAATATTCCTAACGGAAAGTTGGAGGGCGTTGAATATATATCGATGCTAAATCAAAGATAATCGGCAAAAAAAAATGCTTAAAATGTTCGTTAGGGGAGGAGGTGGGTCCAAGTAGTACAACGTTAAATACTATACACGATGATTCTCAGCGGTTCATCATACACATGACTTAATTCTTACATAATTTAGAGCAAAAAAATATATTGTCCGTGTGTTTCCTATTCCCATTTTCACAGTATTATGGACATTTGAAACATGGCGAATTATATGCAGAAGTAAACCAGTAATGACAGATCGTATTATTTATATTCGTGCATCATAAGTCACCGATAAACCACGGTAGTCTAGCGTCTCGGGAATTGTGCAGATTGTTTATGCCATCTCGTGTATAATATGCCCCGTCGGTAAGTTGGATGTAGCATCATAACTGCGGATTTTCATTTAAACATGGACCCACACGTAAATATTCTTTGTTCTAAACATTGTAAGAAATAAGCCCTATGTGTGTCGGGGAGTTATACAATAGCAAGTGTATTTCAGAAATTGCCATGTTAAATTGCGGAGCTTATACAATAGCAAATGTATTTAATAAATTGCCATGTTAAATTGCTACGTAAAAATGGACGGGAAGTGGGCATTGTCCATCGGGCCCACCCTGTAGGGCAACTACTATGGTGACAATATGTGGTTCCGAAATACCGTACATCCGATTGTAGCGCAAGAAATTGTATTAAACGAGTACACAAATGTGCCAAATATTTGCTCACATAGTTGGTGAAAACTGTTACTTAGGATTGTTTTTGTACCGACGTCTAAGAACGTGGATATTCCCATTTGCTTTTAGGAATTAATTAATATTACGCACAGTTAACAAGTAATGTGTGGCTCGAATTGACTAGACGGCCTAGTATGTCATTTTCCTTAACAGCAGGCACGTGTCGACTAGTGCAAACGTGGCACTGAAGGCAGGTATGTAGGTTTGTTGTCGGGCATTCAGCGCGTGTCGCTTACGGCGCTTTCCGTGTTGGTGTGTAGCTTTCGTCCCGGCCGCGAGTGCCTCGGGCGGAGGCCGCGTCCAGACATTCCTGGAACCTGCGCTAGAGGCTAGAAGTGCTGAGGCAGTGGTGTTGGATCAGTCACCGGCGAGGACTTTGGCAAGCACGCCCGTGCATCGTCAGCACCGGCGGACTGTGCCCTACTTGCTCTTGCCTAGACCGTGCCGCGGGCTTCTGTACAGCTTCGTACATTCCCACCTTCGTGTCTAGCTCAAGTCACGGTAGACTGCGGCACAGCGGCAATCAATACGTGCCATATTGCGGTGAAGAACTGCTGTGTAAGAATTCAAGCTCGTCAAAAATAAAACACGGATGTCACCAGGCCCCTGCACTCAGAGAAATTCCGGACCCTTGGGAAACTTTAGCTTGTCCTCCCCCTCCCCTTATTACTCAATCAACCGAGGTGAGATTCTTTTACCAGAAGTATGTACACATGTGGTTAAATACATACACAAAAAAAAATTTTCGACAGTAGTTCATTTGTAAGCAGTCATCTGATCACTTCCTCCGTCCCAGAACCTCCAAGCGATCCGGTCCCTGGGTAGTGGCCTCCTTGTACCCGCCTCTAGGCGGGCCTGTTGTCATTACTGTAGCTTAGTAAACAAGTAGCGGTATCATTCATGGTATTTATCAAGACAAGGCGTTGTCAACGTAGGAAAACACGGCAGTTATCGTGATATTTGCCATCCCGCGGTGTTGTATGTGTTACGAAATACAGGATGTCCAAACCGAAGTGCCCTAATTTCAACCTGTTCGCAATGACATAAAAATACAGGTATGGAAATCGTGTTAGCTTACGTAGGACGTGTGAGGTCGCAAGTTTCTTTAAATAAATCACAAAATTTCCACGTGAGCTCCTTTGGTGACACGGAGGATATTAAGCCGTTAATCATGTTCCGTCCAGGTCCGCGCCAACACGTCTGTTGTGATGGCAGTAATGGGTTCCACAATTCGTGCACGGAGATCCCGAAGGTCTTGTACTGCAATGGCGCCTCCTTGTCCTTCGCGTACCCCCCCCCCCCCAAAAAAAATATCCGGTGGTGTTATGTCCGGGGAACGTGGAGGCCACTGAATGGGGCCATTTCGTCCAACGCAACACCCAGGGAACGTGTCGTCGAGAGCACGACGCACATCGAACGACCAGGGGGGGGGGGGCGAGAAGAAAAAACTTTCTGATGATTATGTCGCACGTGAGACCACACCAAACGTTTACTATTGAGCTGTCTCGCAAATGTTCCATGGTGGCATGTGGGTACTCCGACCCCCAAATGCGAACGTTATGCTTATTGACGGTTCCCGATATGTGGAATGCAGCCTCGTTGGAAAACAAGATGCGTGACAGGAAAGCAGGGTCCTGGTCGCATCTTTCCAGCATATCACATGCAAAGTAGTATCGTTGGGGCTTGTCCTCTGGTTTCAGAGCCTCCATAATCTGCATTGTATGCATACAGATGCAGCTGCTTTCCGAGTACCTGATGGACGGTTGTCCGCGGCATTTGAAGCTATCGTGAAGCTCGGCGAATTGACTTCGTGGACTTTGTTGGAACGCTTCGCGGACATTTCCGACGTGTTCTTCGGACACCCGCCGCCTTCCTCCGTGTCTTTTCTCTGCGCTTCCAATGTTCAGAAACTGTGTATGTCATGCTTTTGTACTCTTGGCATCGGCCGTAGCTTTGTTGTAAACACGTCTAAATTCCTGTTACATCTTAATAATGGACTTGAACTCGGCGTACCACAAAACAGCTTGGGCCTTCTCTTGAATAGACACCATTTTGTTGGCGGGCTGTCACCAACACCACAATGCTCCACACTATGATATGCAAAATTCTGGCAGAAATTTGATAACTTCTCGACCCCAACGAGCATGTCAGAGGTTTGGACATCCTGTATGTCGAGTAATGGGGACGTGTGTCGTATTTCTCTCCATGCTAAAAGTAACCGTGCCTATTCCCTAATGTAAACTTGTACCAGTGAAATTTAATAATTATGTAGTTTGAGTATCTGTTTCTATTTTTAGTAAAACACTTAATTGATAATCAAGGTAACACAGTTTAAATACAGAACGCAAATATTCTCGAATTACACATGTATGATATAATATAGGACTGCAGGGCAACAAAACATATTCTGCTCATCTGTTTTGAGATTGATCTCGCCACCTATCAGGAGATTGTTCGTTCGTCATGGATATGTTAAGAGGAGGAAATGTGGCGTTGTCGAAATTCCATGCTGTACTATTCGGAGGTGACGATATCGCCTAAAGTGCAAATACGTATATGTGAACATTGCAATGGGTTGTCGTGCTGATAATTTGATAAATTCTGGAAGAGGAAGACGGGATTGATACCATTAAAGTCCAATTTGAAGGATAATTATTGTAATTGGCATACAAACGTAGGCGTTTTGACCTAAATGTGTCTTTTTTTTTTTTTTTTTCAACGTTAGAATTACTTCTGTTTTTGTTGAAAATGTTGCTTTCTGTTACGTAGGTATGCATTTTTACCCTACAATATTAGAAATATTATTTTAATTATCTGTTCTATATGGCTGTAAGGTCCCGTGTTTATTTTCTTGTGTTATGCCTTTGTAATAAATTGACGCGCTACAAAAATATTTGGACTCACGCGCGTCTAGCGCCAAAACGACTCATCTTACAAAAATTTGTACATAGCTGTTTATCCTAATTGAATGGAAATTAATTTTCGTTCCTACAGAATTTGTTGTAAAATGTTCCAAGCAAGATATTTGTAAAAATTAAAAAAAAAAAAATATATATATATATATGTATATATATTTTTTGCTGTCATTTTCCCAATTTGGTGGTCAAATTCGGAAATACAGTATTTGGTTGACATTTTAAGGAGCACAACAATATATTTTTTTTCTATGGCTTTCTCTGATATTTTCCTTATTGCAGTTTTTTTCATCTCCTTTGTTGGCTGGCCCGAAAGGTTTAGATTTACAGCAGGTTTTGCAATGTGTGTTGTTTTTTGAACGTTGTAAATTTTCCTACTTGAGTAATTTAAGTTACTGTTCGCCCTTTACAGGCTCGTTTGAGAGGGACCCGCAATTTATTTGATTTGCCGAAGTTAAAGATTTTTAGGGACATGTACTATTTTTTTCCTGTTGATATTCAGTTTGACAAACGTTTCCATACTTTATCTTCCAGATTTCTTATATTTGTACTTTTAAACGCGCTGGAGACTTATTTTCTTTCAACGTTTCGGTAGTCGTTGCAGCTGCAATATTCCTGAAGACCTTCCTGGAGATTGCAGCTGCAATGACTGCTGTAACGTGAAGATAAAGTGAACCTCCAACGCGGCTTGAACCCAGATGCCTGGAAGAAAACGGCCGCGTAAGCATGCGATCCATATTCTCTCTTTCCTTACTTTTTTTACTTGAAAGGTACACGTCCATGACTTATATGGCCGTTGGTCGGTTGGTTTTCTCGGGCCTCTTAAGTTTCCCCGCTCTTTGATTCAGTCGTGCTCCATTCTCACTTCATATCACCCCTCATCAGCGCTCGAGATATCCTTGTTAAGAGACTGTGTCACTAATTATGCCGGATTTTTTAAAATTTATATATGATTCAAAATCGGGCAAGATTTATTTCAAAATATTACAATAGGAACTTGGCTATTTGCCGTAACTTTCATTAGGCTCACTGTATGCGAAATAATTAAGGTAATATAATATTTGAGGTAGTAATTATCTCTCACTGTATAATTAAGACTGAACAACTGTCAGTACCAATTTATTCCAGTTATTCGTACCTAATACTAAAATTCAATGTTTGTCTTAAGATGTAATATCGGTAATTCGTTCCCACCATCAATTTTATTTGTTATACGAAAATGAAACATTTCAACAACAGCGGTGACACAGTCCAAGGTGACGGCCTAGTTGTAGTTATTTGGCGCGTTCTAAATGTGAAGTGCGAGGCACCCTAAGGACAACACAGCACGCACATCACGCCTCACCCTAGCCTCTAGGCGCTAGTCACTGAACTGGTGTGCAGTCATCTCGCCTATAACTCTCCTCTATGTACGAGACATTCAGTTGTCTCCTCGTCATTTTATGATCTCGTATTTAAGAGTGCGTGGTAGATAAATTAACGCTGAAAACATAATTGATTTCTACGCTTTTTTCGAAGCCATTATGGATAAAACACTCAGTGACAATCCTAGGTAATGGTATTTGCCAACTTTATGAGTAAACATTTAACCAGAATTACTAATTCGTTATGCGTGATCTCGTGCAATAGGTTCCGGCGTCAGAGAGTGTGCCTCAAAAGTTCGTAACACTGAAAACAATTTTGTTTAAAACGTTGGCTAAAACTATTGTCTAGGATTGCTGTTGTTTACTTTTCGCAAATTGGCTTTAAGAAACCTACAGTTATAGATTAATGCTTTTAGTGTTGAATTATGTACCATGCCCTCTTAATGTATTATACACGTCTATACCTATCTTAAAAAATTGTTCATATTAAAAAAGAAAAAAATACGTTTCCGCTATGTTTGGCCGCGAGAAGAAAAGCTTTACAGATTACTGGAGAAAAATGGACGTACACACTTATAGTGACCTTCGATTGCTGTCGTCCACGGATATCGCAAGTTTAAGTAGACATTATACTAATAGTGTAGAGAGAAAAATTTCATAAATTGACTGGGTTTTGAAATAACTGTTGCAAGGAGACATTATCACCAAAACGTAGTTTTGGTATATATTATGAAAATTAGTGATTTACCAGGATGAAGCTAAGCTTTTTGTCTGATACAATAACGGTAGAAACATTAAGAAAGACCAACAGCAAAGAGCGAACATGAAAGATGTCGAGACAAGCGTAAAAATAGTAAGGTGGATAACTGGGCCATCGAAATTTCTATGAATGCAAGGCTCTCAGGTGCTTCGCAAACAGTATTTTTTTTAGTATGTTGCTTATAATAAGTGACCTGCGCCCTTAACACGACAACGTTTGGTTACTGTTCCGTAGGTTACAATGTAAGAGTAGGTATTTGACTTTGGACATTTGGTACTGAAATTTGATATTATTTTGGAATGACGGTCGACTATATTCTTTGCGTTATAGAAATGTTTCTAGTAATTGCTGGGGGCCTCGGTGGTCGAGGGATTAGACCTATCGCCTCCCATAAAGGCAATCCGGGTTCGATTCCAGGCGGGGTCGGTCGCTGGATTTCGCATGTGGGAATCGTGCCGAACGATGCCGCTTGTTATTTTTTTTTTTTTCGGGGATCTTCTGGCCCCCCTCATTGCGGTGCTGCTCCGTACTCGGCCTCATGTCGCCCTCCACTAGATCTTAGACCTAGATATTGCGTGCTGACCAAAATCTCTTCTATTAGTAGCTGCACTTTCCTACATAGCAAGTTTGTTCAATGTATTGCCTGTGGGCGCTATGAATGAATTAAAAACACTTATTTATACTTTATTTATGAATAGTTCGGTGAGTTCGTTCAGATGTGTTTCCAAAGTAGAAATAAACACGCATTTAACTATTTAAATTGATTCGCGATTCCTCTCATCTTTCACACACACTTATAAAATACCGGACGAGGACAACGTAGTTGTTGAAAGTTTTATTTTTCAAGGCCATAAATAAAATAAAACAAAGAAGCCATCCGTGAAAATTAAAATTGTTCGCATGTGCGTGCGTATTAGTTGCAAGGCATTAGTGACAGTGGCGTATTCATATTACTGTACACTCTCAGTGCATGCAGCAGGAAAGAGTTCCACTAACATGTAAAGTATGTTGTGGCTGCAGCGGTGTGATAGTCAGGCCACGCACCTCCCACTACAGCGATACGGAGGATTCTGATCTCCGTGGAGGGGAGGAGGAATTACTTTTTTTACGTGTGGAAAACTTAGAATATCTTGCTGTTGCTCGGTGAGTTTTTCTCAAGGTACTCTTGCTTCTCTCGTATAGGACCTCATTTGATATTATCCTTCTGGAGTTAGTTGACGCCTACAGGCGCTCGATTCAGAAGTCTGTCATCAAGGGTGTGATGTCATACCTTTGGGTACCCTTCCTATACGCTATTGACTACAGTTTTGAGCAATCAGCAGCGTACTTAGCCTAAATAGGTTGGGTTCTTTTCTAAGATCTGCGTTCGTTTGCGTGAAGTCCTAGTAATATTGAAACATTGTAAGTTGTGTATGCAGAGTCGTAATATGCAGTATAAATTAATATTTTGATGCATATTTGTGGAAACCGTAGTGCCTTATGTAGTTTCATCCCTAAATACTGTACGTTAAAGTGGATGAGCGTGCAAAGTTAGTAATGTGCGTGCAGCCAGCCTATTTCCTTCTACTTCGTACTGTTACAGTTTACGAAAGCGTGTATTCTGCATGACACTTTTCAGTTAACCGAATTGTTGCGTGACAACATTTAATATACTAAGGTGATATGTTCGGTGGTTCTGCTGTTTAGGTTTTAGAACGTAACAGACTTAGATAAATTTAAGACATACTCGTAAAGTTTCCTGTTGAACCATACTGAAATATTTTATAAAGTCCCCAAAATACCAAATCACTAATTGAATCCCTGCCTGTGTGGTTGTTGGACCTTAAGCACGTGGATGCGCGATGGCTCAAGTCCCAGTACACAGGGCACAGTGTTCAAGAAGATGAACATATTGTTGTTAGAGATGGTGAAATTTGGCGAATTCAATTACCTGCATGTTAGAATCAAATATCGTATGCATACTCAAGCCCTGTCTATTCGTTCATTGTCTGCTGTTCCATTGAGATGCAGCTAGTGGACAAATGGTCGGGACTTGAGTACGCATAGGATATTTGATTCTAACATGCAGGTCATTGAATTCGCGAAATTTCACCATCTCCACTTATTGTTCACCTCGACTGGTAAGAAGCTTGTAACGTGTGAGTGGCCACCGATTATGTTAGTGGCTAGCATACAAAGACTTGTACACTAGCTAGGGCGGGATAGAGCTAGTTCTATTTTTCCTTATCTTTCTTGTGTAAGTAGAAGGTAACCAATCAGTTTTCATACCCTCGCAACTGTTTTTGAACGAAATAGCTTACAAAGATCAAGTATCTTGAAATAAATAGTGTGTAAATAAGCTTCTGGGTTGTAGCCGCGTCACTGTCGTATAGCTTCGCGACGTTTCGGAGAGCATTGCAGCCTCCATCTTCAGGGTTGAGTTGCAGCAGCAGTAACTGTAACCTTTTAGCTGCTGCATTGCTCTCCGAAACGTCGGGAAGCTATACGACAGTTACGCGGCTACAACTCAGAAGCCTAAAAGCTACAGACAACGGCCGCAAAAGCCTGAGAACTCTTTAAGTGTGTAAATAAGTTATTGAAGGCATATGGTTGGATCGTGCATCATGTCATTTAAACCAAGATATTGCATACTACCGACAATATTTCCATTTTTACATTTTCAATTATTTTTTGATGCCGACACAATAAATATTGCGCAAATTTATCCCCAGTACCTAAAATGCAGGTGTAAAATCTGCTTCCAAATATTAATGGTGTGGCGTGCACCTTCAGGTACAAAATAGTTGGTTGTGTGAACTAAACAATATGGTAGGATGCTAGCTAGAACGCTAGCTAGTAATATTCCCTTTGTCGCATACACCTTTGACCCTCACTTTCATGTACAAGAAAGATTCTGATGTGTACTAAGATTAAGGTTCTTATCTAGGTAGGCTGCGTTTGTTTTGAGTGAAGCACAACATCGATGGAGTGCTAAGGGTACCGCCGGCCGGTGTATGTAATTCAGTATTACCTATACACCTATACACACAGACCAAAAACAACTGGCATGCAGAACTAGTCTAGTATTAATTTTCCTATGGAACTTTTAAGTGGCGACCACATCATTTTATGTACGAATCTTATGGTTCAATTTCCAACGGCCCATTTCTATTACATGGTTTTCGAATCCCGTTGGAATTTCCCTAGGTATGGCAGTCTAGAAAAGCCGTCTTAACCCATTTTTAGTGGCCTGAATATCGTGTTTCCAATAAGCGATCTTAATTTTTTAACTGGTAGAACGTTCTGTTCTTTTTTGTAGGTGGACAAACGTAATGCGCGTTAAGATGTTTCTTAAAAAAAATTAGTAATTGCAACTCGCTGCAATGCGTTTCAAGAACTTGTAAATAGGGACCTTAAGGGCGATTCTACACGAGCGTTTGAACAGTTAGCGCTCCTAACGCGGAAGGATGCGTTAGCGACGTTCAACGCTCATAACGATGAGCACTTTACATGGGTGTTCATAAGCAGTTGAAACGTGCCCGCGCCGCATCCTACCTTAACCGGGTTCATATTGGAAATGAGCGGCAAAACGCCAAAATCTAGCTTCTCAGATGCTTTGGTGTAGAATAGCCAAAAACAACCTGCGTATGTGGGCGTTTCATCGACTGCCTCGTTTCTAGCGCTAGTGTATCATCGCCCTAACACTGCCGATGTTTATGAATGCCGGTCGCTAACGGAATGTAGAGTCTTGCCTGGGGCGGCACATAGAGGTCGACCCTGCAACGACCAGTCGTCAGACTGCAGCCGCCGTTATGTTTCATCTTATTGCTGTGTCGCGCCGACAGCGGGCAAGTTCACACGATGAGACAAGAGCAATGTTCACACGATATGCGGGCCGCGAGGCTGTGTGTGGCGAGAAATATATGTGCCCCATTTCTCAATCTATATTGCATTGCAATTTGGTTTTGGCATATTTGCGACTTTGCCTATCGAGCTTGCAGTCACATATTAGACCGTAATCCCAAATTTCTACAGCTTGAGAGTGCTTTTTACTACATATAATTCATAAATAAAATGACAGTCATCGCTTCAAGGCATATAAAACTGGTACAAAAACACTGCACGCCAGGTTGGAGCGCCGCATATAAACCGTGGCGGTCTGAACTTTATGGCTATCCTACCTGTGTGCATAAGACGCGGAAAATTACATCTGGTATCAGACCTCTTAATGATAGCAAATTCATTAACAGGTGTCATAGTTTTGTTGGAAATAGTTTGATATGTATATACCGAGTATTTTCTGTACACATTAGTAGCGCGGTTTTTTGCTAATTGTTTAACTTAAGTAACTTCTGTTAACAGAATAAATAATTGTTAAACTGGCCTAAGAAAAGTAATTTGCTATAAAACTGAAATTCAGTTTTACGTTTTGCGCTTCCTATTAGGCTTAAACAGTAGGCCTACTGTCAAAAGCTGCAGAAATGAGCGATCGCAGCCTTAAATGATAATAAGTGATAAAACTAGTTACTCACAGTAGATAAGTTTTAAAGATAACTCTTTCAAACGTAAAATATTCTTTGTGAAATTTCTGAAAGAAAAAAAAAACTGCCACATCGGGATATTTTGTAAATTTTAACAAGATTGATCCGCCATTCTAACTCCGTGACTGGAAATATGATTGGCATGAAACATGTTTAATGGTCACGTATTAAATCAACTTTTAATAGGGAACAAATCCTTGTACGTTACCAAGCACCTTTTAACGTAAAAAATTAAGCGGCTTACTCCTAGTTCAGCTTGCAGTAAGGAAGGAATAGCAGTTTATTTGCATTCTACGTGGCTTCCTAGATGGACTGCGGTTGTGCGTGGTAGAGGCACAAAATCAATGGGATGGTAAGCTAAGGGTGCAGCTGACTGGCGTATGTAGTTTAATATCACCTGTAAGCGCAAGCCACTTAACAGTCGTGCAGTGATTTACTATTATTTTTTCTATGGGACACTTAAGAGGGCGTGGTTCATAATTCAACGTTAAAAGTTTTAATCTATAACTGTAGGTTTCTTGAAGCTAATTTGCGAAAATTAAACAATAGCAATCCTAGACAATAGTTTTAATCAACGTTTTAGACAAAATTGTTTCCAGTGTTACGAACTTCTGAGGCACAGTTTCTGACGCCGGAACCTCGTGCATTTAACAGCGGCGCAAGAGATCATGCGTAACGAATGAGTAATTCTGGATAAATATTTACTCATAAAGTTGGAAAATACCATTATCTAGGATTGTCACCGAGTATTTGATCCATATTGGCTTCGAAAAAAGCGTTGGAATCAATTGATGTTTTGAGCGTGTATTTATCTACCACCCACTCTTAAAGGGTAACTATATAATTTTACTTGTGGGACGTATGGTCTAAATTATAACTCGTATTTCAATATTTGCTTCTTTCTGGCTTGGTTGATATTGTCATACATACGGTAGCCTGAAAGAGCCGTCCTTTTGAGGAACCCAAAAAATATTTTTACTACCTCGTTGAATTTTTAAGTTTATAGTTGTGTTATCTTCTTAGATATACCAATGTTATGCACGTTAAGTGGCACGCGTTTAGTGTACCAATAAATGCTGTTTATTATAAACTACTTGATCTTACCTTTACAACTGAAATCAGTGTAACAAATAACATAAGTTTTTAAAATTCTCATATTGGTAATTGCGATGTTATTGTTAATACAGAATCTATTCCCTATTTGTTTAAGAGTATCTGATAGCACAGTGGTAAATTTTTGGTCTGCTAATTTACAGGTTGGTGATTCGACTCTCACTCGATAAAAATACTGTTTAAATTTATTCATTTTTATTTGAACAGTACAAAAAACTGTACCAGTTTTCTTATTTTTATAAGTGCGGTCAGAATGTGAACCCCGAAATGAAATTTTGAGCTATCGGCAGAACATATTCCAGGTTTATTGTGGAAACTCTCTCTAACACGAAATCTGACTAATATATAGGTCTATATATATATATATATATATATATATATATATATATATATGTGTGTGTGTGTGTGTGTGTATCGGGAATAGTAGGATGCATTATTTCACTGTAGTAGGATGTGTTATTTTACTGAGTACGTGTGAAATAATTTCCTTACGTTCGTCACATAATACGAGAATATATAAACTCGTTTCAAATCTACGACGTACAGTATTCATCACATTATTTTTTAAATTTTGTTCAACGTTTCTACAACATGTAACGATGCATTTTCGTTTCTTACTTCTTCTGCCGTCGCCAGAAGAATTTTTGGTATTAAACAGCGGTTTTGTTTCAAACATCGTTATTTTTTTTTTTTACATCATTTTACTGTCTCTGTGGAAATAATTTCGATGGCGTGAATTTTATTTCGTTTGCTGTAAAGTATTTAAGTTTATTGTATGAAAATAGAAAAACTTCATATTAATGAATATTTGAACACACAACTTTTGAGTCATGAATTGAAAATGTTATTACTACTGTACAGTAGCTATTATACATCAATACAAATAAATATGTATTATTTAGTCTTAACATTTGAATTTACTGTTATGAGAAATTTGGTAATTTTGTCACAGTACATTACTCAGTCACTGACGAAAATGTCCACTTTAAAAACAGCCGAGTTACTGAAATTGGCATACACATTCATAACGCTACATAATTGTTTGCAAGCAGACTTCACCCAGGTACGTCAAGCAGAATTTTGTTAGATACGTTTTCTTCTGGATCTCTGCACGTCTATTCTCAGCTCAGGTAGCCGGCCTCTCTAACGAATGCGTATCGTGTGCGTATAGCCTAACACGCTCGGTAGCTCCACTCAGGATTTGCGTCGAATAAAGGCGTGCGTCGTCATACTAATACCTTTGCTTCGCCGTCTCAGCAATAAGCGATTTTGAAACGATGTTGCCGACGTTTTGTCATGTGCATAGCCAAAGAATGTCGATGCTTACGGAATACGTGGGATGGTTAGGCCGGGGGGGGGGGGGGGTTTATCGACGTTTTTGTTTGGGTGATTTAATTGCTATAAAATTAATCCTCGATTAAAATAATTTATGGTCTGTGGAAGTTAAAAAAAAAAGCATAAATGTGGTTTTCGAATATTACCAGAGTCCGGAAAACAATTCTGCACTCTTTAGAGAAAATAAGACGAAAGGGAAGTGTTGTTTCACAATCCGATGCGGATGTGGTACTTCTTTCGTTGATGTGCAGACCAGGCGATCAATGCAGAAGCAAAGTGTTTGGCCATGAAGCAAAGGAAGTCTCATAATGGCGCATTCAATAAGTAAGTAAGTATCGGATTTAGCGCGCGTCTTGCTTCGTCGGATCACAGAGCAGTGTTGGAGGAGCTGCGGCGAACCGGCGACCCGAGAGCTCTCCATTCACTAGTCTGTGTCCTTGACCGACAGCTGGCTGCAGCCCGAAGGTTTTATCTCCTGCCGCCACTTTTGAATTTTTTTCACGCGACTACGCCTTCGTCGTGGCGTCACTTCCATCACTGAGAGCTCTTCTCATTGGCCGCGCGCCTGTCCTACCCGCTCCGGGCAACATCCGCCTAAACAACATCCTGTGCTTACAGTTGTTTTGAATCTGGTGGGACAGTGCGTTTTGCACGTGTTTCCTGGAACATATACACTACTGAATTCAGCTAGAGACATGAAATGTTGTTACATTTTAACTTTTTTCGTCTCGCATTCGGGAAGACCCGGGCTCGATGCCCGGTTCCAACCATCCTTATGCCCTTTTCTTTTTCCACGATTTCCCCGAAAGCATTTCAATGCGAATTTCGGGACGGGTCCGTAACAAAGCCCATTTCCGACTCCTTTCTTAGGTACTTTCCTTGTGTAATGTTAGCGTGTAACCTCGCTGGGCGAATTTGGGGTTCTGAAAACCCACGTGTCATGGAGCACTTGTGCGATAGTCTTAAGGTGCCTCCTTACCTGCGCTTCAAATGCGCTGCAGTGAGTTACGGCTATTTAACGCAAATTATATTTGTATAGCTACGAAAATAACACACACTTCAAACTATGTCACTATAGCTTTAAAAATTCGTGACGTTTATTAGAAACCTCATTTTCTAGCCCTTCAAAATTGCCACAAATGGCTTTTATTCACTTTCGTATCTGGAAAAATAACAACCGGATTCGAAAACCATAACTTTAGAAACAAGAGTTAGACTTTGAACTTTGCTGTCCATAAATGTGGTCACCGATTAAAGCCCCATAGGAAAAGGATATTAGTAAAGCACTGCACGCCAGCTGAGTAGCTTGTGCGGAGAGGCGATAATATAGTACATATGTCGGCCAACGTCAACCGTGCCGTTCCTGTCTCACACACACAAACCCCTTAAGGATGTTCAAGTGCAATAAAGTCATAATTTTATTTTATTAAAACAGTGTTAGTTTTGTAGACGATACTTGTGAGTGCGGTTTCCTCTTGCAAAACAAGTTTAGCTAGCGTAGTTTTTTCATAACGGTGCGTGTAAGCCAAATTTGCATTTTCTGTTGCCATGCAAATAGTGAAAACCAATTGACTTACGTACGTGAAATAATTCATAGTGAAATAACAAACAATGGGCTACGTAATAAAACATCTGAAAAAAGTTCCGTGAATTGTTTTTGTATTTTTAAAAAATTGCTGAATTTGCAATTTTAATGTTTTATTGCATAGCTAATTAGATGTAAGTTCACAGTGAATTTTTTTGTTTAAGTAGGTCAGTTGGTTTCCACGATTTGCATGGCAGCGTAACAAGCAAATTTTGACTTTGACACCCGTTATGAGAAAATTATGAGAGCTAAAATTGTTTCGTAAGAGCATAATGTACTCACAAGTATCTCTACAAAACTAACAATATTTCATGAAAATATAAAATTATGACTTTATTGCACTTGAACACCCTTATTGTCAATGTGTGGTGTAATGTACGGCCGGGTTATTGGATCCGTCTTTACTTTCAAGAAAAAGACTGTCAACACTACCAACTACGTGGGCATGCTGCAACTGGACGCATTACCACAAACCTACAACTTTTCATCTAAACATTCTCCAACAATATTGTGTCCCTGCTTCTTTGGGGACAGCAGGCACGTGCTTAACATTTACAACACGTTTCCAGGACGATGTATTGGCAGAGACCGTCCAATTCCTTGGCCTCCGCATATTAACCTGGCAGAATTCCGTAAGATTTTTCTTCTGACGTTGTGTCAAAAGCAATGTGTACCAAACACAGGTTGATGGACTTTGACGGGCTGAAGATTAGCATCGGAAATGAAATCTGGGATGTTCCAGCAGACATTCTACATAGAGCATGGCAACAGCTAGAATATAGTTTGGACGTGCTTCGTCCGTGCTACCAGGGGACACACCGAGATCTACCAGTGCCAGTTAGTGCTTATCTTAATTATTTTTCCGGCCATTATTTATAAAACCCCTAGCAGACTTCAGACACGCGGTATTTTTAGAGTAATGTGTTGACGTTTAAAAGTAAAGTTCATTTGCGGAACAAGGCCTCCCCCCCCCCACCCGACTAAAAATACAGCCAACAACCGAATATTACCGAATTTTAAGAGTTTTTTTTTTTGTGATTCACTATTAAATTAGATGATGTTTTCCATAACCTTATTTCCTCCTCGATACACTTAAGAACTAGTGATATTGTTCTACATCGAAAATGACCCCTGAGAGAAATTCCGTTGTATGTTACAATGAATACATTCCTGCAGCAGAACAGACCTCATCGATGTAAGTGTTCTCGTCTCGGGCGAGAGAATGATAACTTACAAATATTGTAATTGAAACATATTTTTTTTTTTTTTAATTTTTTAGCTCTTTAAGAGGTAATTGTAACACTGAGGCTGTCAGTTTTATGTCGCATCTAGATGGCTTCTCAGCGTATTCTCGGAAAGACTTGGAATAAATAAGTTGGAGCAGCTCTGCATGGTGTTGTTTTATATCTGAAGTGATGCAGATTAGCGCACGACAATACTAACGTTTCTAAGGAAATTTCTCTAGAAAAATAACTACATTAAAAAAAAGTCTGTAAATATCGCGGATCGTAGGACTATTGTGTCGAAAGATTTCGTGACGTAGAACAGTAATGGAGGTATGTGGCCTTGTGATAGTTAAATTGCCTATATTATATTCAACCAATTTGTCCAATTTTCACCGTCAGTTTGCCTGAAGGCGAGAGCAGATGACAGCTTTTAGAACATCGCGACAAACTCGTCGTAGAAAACATTCTGTGGTCTTGCGTGTCGCCTTCGTTGTTTCTTCTTTTCTTACATCTGTGTAGCCCTCGTTCTTTGTTATTTAGTCTTGTAGGATTTCTAAGGCGCTTACGAAAACGTTCTAGATATAATCTACTTGGTAGTTTTGGTCACGTTATCGGAACTACTCAGTCGTTGGATGTCAAAAGGTATTTTTTCGAGTGTACAAAAACTCAAGAGTAGTATGTTAGCGACCTATTAAAAAAAATTTACAAAATCTGCAGAAGCGGTATATTTCAATCGCCGATCTGGCAGACCTGCATTGATAGACCAAGTTCGGACAGTGCAGAATATTTTATTGTGCTGGTTTAATGTATGTATATGGCATTACAATTGTGTAATTGTAATCTATATACTGAACAAAAATGCTAGAGTTGACGTCCAATAGTTTCTGTAGCGGTAAGTGTTTGCTAAGTGAAAGTTCTGACATATAACCGTTTAAACATTTTACATTAACCGATTATTTGCTGTATGCCAATACATTAAAAATGTCGAGGACTCAAAGTAATTAATTATATAATTGATTCCGTATTACTATCTTCTGTTGACATTTTACATGATAAACCCTCCAGACTTCTCGTCCAACAAAAGTACAATTTTCTGACGTCTTTGTTATACATGAACACCAGCGCCTTACGTTTTATGTTTTGTACATACGCGGGATACTGTTTATTTTTTACGCGCGCTTTCCTGTATATGGTCTGCTGGCGGCTATCTTACTCTTGCCCAAAGCAGGGTAGACCTGAGTAGATCCGCGAACCGATCGAGTTGAATATTTAGAGATCTTGAACGCAAGTAGACTACTCGCACAAGATTCTTAAACGATTTTAGAGTAATGTCTACGCTATTGAGTAGATCGAGTAAGGTTTTCGTAAGCGCCTCTACTCTTCGCCGCAGTAATTGTCTGTGCTGTCTAGTGATGTGAGGCTTTTCAGTTGTACTGGTTATTTAGTTTAAGTTTTCCCATACAGGTTTTGTTTGTATCGCTTGGTATTAGCTTTGTGTTTTTCCGACAGTTCCGCGTGGGACTTATTATGCTTTTATTTTATATGTAGGTACTGACTACGCTTAAGAGGGGATTCATAGACAATTTTAATGTATTTTCAGTTTTTGAGCTATAACAGTTATTCAGATTGTATTATAAAAATTTTGTCTTCGACAAAGCATAGGATATGCTAGGATATATTTTTTGGTAAACTGCTTGACACAATAAGGGAATATTTCATTAATTTGTCTTGCAGAATCATTGCAGTAGATATAGGTTAACTACAAGAATTCTCTTGCAATTATTCTGCATGACAAATTGATGAAAGATTCCATTATTATTTATGTCAGGCAGTTTACCAAGAATATGTCATATGCTTTGTTGAAGAGAGAATTTTGATAATACAATTTGAATAAATGTTATGGCTATAAAACCGAAAATACAATAACACTGTCTTAAACTTCTCCCTTAAACTTGGTTTCTTTTCTTGTTTGATGTTGTCAAAAACTGCAATAAGTTTGTAATTCAATAAACTAGGAAATTCAACTGACACTTTTATTCAAGTTACCGGGTTCTCCATCCCAATACAGGCTGGCAACGCCCAATAGTAAAATCTCTCAACCATGGAGTATAGGCAGTTCACGATAAAGTGAGCACTGCATAAAGTTTTCTTTCAGTCGTTTTGCAGTTATCTTTACGATTTTTTATACGAAAACTTCTGTGTTACTAAAAATCATTGTAAACGTTTCAACACTCTCAAAAGTTAACGTCCATTGGCCAAATAAAACATATTTTTAATTTATTACAAGTTCCGCTGAGTGCCAGTTTCTAGTAAACAGCCTATAATAAAGTAGTACATAGTAGACGCTCAGTGCTATTTGGACAAACGCATTTTTTTTTCGTCTCGATTGCTATACGAAAATACAAACATGATTAACATGAAAATTAATTATGTAGGATCTCCTAATTAATATACTGTCCAGTAAGTTGAGTTACGAACGTTATTTGTATGAAATTTTAAAAATGGCTTTAAAATCAACTATCGTAATTAATTAATAATACAAACATTCTTTGTAATGGATTTTAATATACGTCAAGCAGTTGCCAGTGACACTTAGTTTCAATGTGAATTTTTTATTTCATTATGTGCATTGCTTTTTGCTGCTTATAAAAACGAAAAACACGCAAACTTTGACTTTGTTATGGGAAAACCGGATAAGCAATCTTTTTGTAAAGAGGGAAATATACTCCCCAGTATTGTTTACAAAACTAATACTATTTCATACAAATGTAAACTTGCGATTTTTCCTTACTTAAACTTATGGAAATTTGCAAAAAAGTACACTTAAGGTTCAAAATCAATAAACATTTGTCAAATTTTTTGTCGGCAACCCGTGGTTTTTTCTCCTTTCTGATATGATGAAGTGAGGTACATTTTTATTATTCGTTACTTTATTTTGTGTAGTTAATGTTCTTTTGTGAATGTAATGTTTTATTTTAATATGTTTTTATTATTTAGAATTGCGATTATTTTCCCTTAACCACGCCTGACTTTCTATCTGCAAAACTAAAAATAAACGACTTTTATCTGTAACAGAATGAGGGATTTTAAGTTAGCAAAATAAAAGCTATCGACATATCACATAAAATACAATGAAATGTTATTTTGAAACTATTTGGTGTAAACGAACCGCAGTAACGTGTTAACGGAACTGGCTAACCTTGCAATTCAAAATCGCAGTTAAAAGCTTTCTTTCCACCGTATATTACCACACTATATCCAAATTAAATTCTACATGCTGTTCAAACTATGATTATAATGCGATGTTACGCAAAATGTTTCCACCCAACAAAGTTACTTATGTACATTATTCTGAAAGGGAGAATAATCACGCATCCTCCAACGAGAAGCCACAACACCCGCATATTTGAATGTTCAAACGTGTCTGATTGATGGCCAGCGATCAGAAATCAGTGATGAAAATATAAACGTAAACCTCGACAGTGAGGTCCATAGGAGACTGTGACGCACAACTTGAAACAGTGATAAGAACTAGGAGAGGAATCAGCCGTGGCCATTGTTAAGGAAATGTCTCGGCGTTCGCCGAGAGCGATTTCGGCAAACCATGGAAAACCGAAATCAGAATGTTCGAACCGGGAATCGGACCCGGGTACTCCTGAATGCGAGTCGCCACCTCGATCGGTACGTAAATATAAATAAATTGAAAGTATTTTTGTATTTTTCTTTTTGATTGATAGTGTAAAATTAAGTATTTATCATTACTATTTAGAGTACATAAGAAACACGGCATTTACATTAATTGTGACAGGTTAACAGAAGTCCTTGGATGATACCTTTTACCAGCTGGAGGCAATAAAGATGGAAACTGTATGTGCGGCTCTGATGCAAGCGTCAGGAATGCAGCATTTTTGCCCTGAGCACTAAACTAGCGTGCCGTTGTTTTTCGTAGTTTACGTTTTTCTACGAGACTAGAAATTGTGACCCTTTCATTTAATTTGTGAAAGTGTGGCTTCTAAGTCAAAGGAAAGCGTCTATTTCTCAGTTTTGTGCGTCCGTTTGGTACGTATTTTTCCTGTTAAGTGTTAGAAAAATCAGTTTTTTTGTGTCACTAAAACATGTTTTATATACGCGTACCTTATTTTTTCAAAACCACAAAAGCATAGTTCGAAGTGTTAGTTGTTTGAATAGATAAGGAATGAGAACATTTTTAATATTAGTTTGGCGTAGTAAATACATGTACTCGTGTCACGCTACAATACCCTTCATTTTCCGGTATGAGCACTGTTCAGTATGCGATGGAAGAGTAAACAACGTATTTGTTTATTTTTATTTTGGATCAACTTGTTCGCATCCGTTTTAGCCAACGTAAGTAAGAACATTTGTACAAGTACAGTAACTCAGTAGGAGATATATTATTTCTGGCCTTTGTTGCATTTTTTGTGTCGATACCTTCTCCAGTTGACTATATTCCACTTAATAATTAATTTTGTGTTGTTTATATCCGTTCTTGTCGTCGTCTCATCTTCTGAGATATAAGTAAATTCCTTTAAGTTATTATATGTATGTTTTATGTCTGTTGATTACAGCTTACTGGATTTCTTTATTTTTTTGTTGTGGTCCTCAGTGGTGCCAGGTCAGTGGTTTTACCACTAGATTTGGTGGGTTTTCCATTTTCTCGGTAGGAAAATTACTCCTTCAGTGGCTAGTGGTTTTTCTGGTGACTTTTGTAGGCTCGTCGGTAGAATTTCTGGGGATATTGTTTTTTTTTTTTTATATATAAGTTGAATAGTGCTTTTAATTTTAGAATATATTTTAAATGTTCTGAGTTAATAATCTTTTTTGAAAAATCTATTTTACCTTTTCCAAAGGTTGTGAGCTCTCAACCATTCAGCGCAGACGGGAGTCGCGGAGCAGTGTCACTTACTTATTGTTGTTTTAGCTCGTATCATAAGAAAACCTACTTTTGATCAGAGCAAATCATCTTTACATGCTTTAAACTAATCTTAACTAACGTACCCTAATTTAAACTAACCTAAACTGTCAATGTGGAATCGGGAAGAACGGAAAGGAGACCCTGTGCAGAATGGACATGCAGACAAATATGTACAGCCAATAGGGAGATACTGTTAATAGAGTTCACAGCTGCTTTGTACAGTTTTGCAGTAGCATGTGATCTGTGGTAACTCACATTCATTCAAGTTCCACTTCTGGTGATTTCATTACCTTACCTTATCTGGTTTATTTCGGTCGAGCCAAGCTTTTATTTACTGACAAATATTTTTGTAAAGTTTCTTAAGTTTTTACGGATGTTGGTTTGCGCCATTTAATATTAAACAGCTTAAACTGTATGCCGTTGTTCTGGTACGAAGGCATAAATAATTTTATAAATGGTGGTTTGCATTCTTTAATACCTTATGGAAATGCATTTCACAGGTTAGCCTATTTGAGTTAGAATCTACTCGATAATATTTGTCAAGTGAACTAAGTCACTTTATCGTCGGACGTTTACTTCGTTTTTGTGACCGTACTTATCGTACGCCAGCCGAGTTGTATGTTGGCGGCCTATTAAAAATTGGTTTCATTTATTGAATATTAGTTTGGATGACGAAAATGACAGCGAAGAATATTTGTTGCAGTCCTTATTTTATATATGTACTAGTAAGGTATGGTATAAAATTACTATTGTTAACCATCGAAAATTTCCATAGAAAAGTAAAATTTTCGGAGACAAAAACTGCTGATTTTTGCATTAATCGATAAATTGTAAATACATTTTAAGTGTTAATAGTTGATGTGTTCCGAAGGTATATATTTTCACACTGTCTCCTCAACATGTAAGTAAAACAGATTTTCTTTAATGTACACATGTGGGAGCTCGTGTTGGCTTATTTGGATTCTTTTAATTACAGCAGGGCAATGGAAACATTGCGCACCAGATCAATATAATGTGATTTAGAACATTACAGCACTAGGTATGCATGTTAAGTGTCAATCTTATCGCTCCTCCCCTTCTATACCTCAAACGGACAAAACATCTTCAAGTAGGCGCACCCTTACGGTAGAGTCTACCTCTGTAGCTACTAAGAGCACATAGCAGAGTAGTGCTAAGGCTGTGCTAAACAGTTCAAAATGTGGTTGCCGTGTTTTTCGTAGCAGTAGGGTAGATATGGTGAAAAGGTCGAGTTGAATATATAGAGATTTCGGATAGAGCTAGACTGTACTCTCACCAGGGTTTCGAATTTCTTTAAATTACGAGGAAGGTTTTGGAAGCGCCTTGGGTACTAATTAATTGGATTACTGAACCTAAAGTAAATGCATAGTTTTATCTGCAAAGTGTACTTTTTTTTGTTAATTCGTGAAAAATCTCTTAAAATTTTGGAACATTTGAGTGATTCTGGAAAATTTGGTGGTTTTTGCAGCATTTTTGTGGTTTTTAAACGCTATTTTGTGGGAAATACTTATGAGGACCTGGCAACACCTGCAATACGGCAACATTCGCTCGCAATGGCGTATGTCGAAAAAAACTTTGATGTTAATAATACGAACCCATTGCAAGAGTCGTTCAAAGATCACATATATTTGTGTGTTGTTCGTGAAGTATTAAAATGTAGAATGATTTTATAGAAGTTTGTTTTAAGATAGAAAACATCAGTTATAACACAAGTGTGCCAGATGTTCCTTACTTAAAGTCAGCTCGCTGCTAGAATGTCGTAAATCAGCGGAGCAGTATTACGTGTTTAGTATGACTACAGTGTGTGGACGTAAAGCAGTGGTGTGTGGTGGGTAGCTCGTTGTTGCAGTGAGCGGTGTACTTGTCGAGGGCGTTGGCCAAGAGGCGGCCACCGACCTAGAGGAGAGGAAAGGAGAGAGGGTGTTCCCGCTGCATCCCAATCAGGCTCCCCATCCCCTCTCCTTCATATAATGTGCCATCTGTGACCCCCTGAGGTCTCCCGCGCTGACTGAACTACAGCTGTTCGCGTCTCCCGCGCTCGCGCACTGCACCGCCAACCGCTTCCCCTACTGCGCGCCTTCCCTCCCCTCTCCCCATCCCTATATACCACCGCAAACGTCAAATGAATTTTAATTTCGTCTTTGTGGAAGGGAAGCGAGTGTGGTTTCCCGTATCGTTCTGGCCCTTGTGTTAGCGGTTTAGCAAATAGTCTGGCTTCAGTTCTCAGCTGTTACACTTCGGAGCTTATTAAATAGTTTATTGACAGCTGTAGACGCGGTAGTCCGCGAATTTTCGCATATTACTTTTGTCGCCAGGGTGTTGACCTACCCGGAGTTGCCGCGAAAGCAGGCATTTTAGGCCAAGAATTTTAGGGTATGACGTCACGGTGTGCGTTTTAATGGAGAGAGAAAATCAAGCGCAAAGTTTCGGAACGATAACGCACATTTATATCATATCTCGTAGGACCAAGGTGGGAGCTTCCGAACTATTTAAATAAATAATTGTGGGTGTTATTCAATATTAATATAACCTTACGTAAATACTTAAACTCTGTGAAAATAAATGTAGTTATGTCTCTTCGACAAACCTTTTGAGAGAATGAAGGTTACACCGTTGTAGGTTTTTTATCGCAATAACATATGCTCGTATAGAATTTGTTTTGTAACATGGACTCAATATTCTGTTTTTTTTTATATTTAGATATCGCTACTGCAAAGTCTTGTCATACCTTGCGGAAGTCGTACCGAATGAGACTGAATCGGCGGGTTTTCTCGTGGAGCTCCCGTATCTGTCATCCTTCGTTCCGGCGCTGCTCCATACAAATTTCATGTTACCCATGACCAGGGCTGTACGTTAAGGAGACTGCCTGGGTGATCGTATATTGCGCGTTCGTGGCATGGAAGCGCGGAAGTCGTATGGACGACACAGCACGTGCATCACGCCTCATCCTTGCCTCTGGACGCAAGTCATTCTCGCCGACAACTCGTCTCTATGCGACATTTACACGCGACAATCATGTTGACGTAATATGAAAGTTACAGGTATATTGTACACGCCTATACCTTGTAAATGATTCTGCTCCAACACCTGTATTCGGCTATGTAGAAATAAACTTTTGAAATGCATGGAAGACGTTCTTCAGGAGACAAATGCCGCAAACTGATAATTTTTCAAATAATCAACGGTGGAAGCTCCTATGTGCAAGCGGCCACCTTACGGGGTATGGAAAGGTACTATGCCGAGCAACGACTGCATTACTCTTATCATCAATGAATTCTGGACTACTCATCAAAATTCGATGAGAATTTTTTGCCGAGTATATATTTTATCAGCGGACGTATGCGGTAGAATGCTTTACTTTCGAGTAAAATATTAAAAACAGTTTTTAGAAAGTCAGGGCTTAAACCCACAAATTCTAAATTTTTATGATTTTTAATATAATAATATCTAGACCTCTGTAATAACTGCATTTCGAAAATACTCGCGTTTTGATTTGAAAATATTTTTACTATTCGAAAATATCTACGCGAGAGGTTTACGGATGTTAGGTGTAGATTTTGTGCTTACAGCCCCTATTTAGAAAATATAAACAGTTTTTAATTTACTTTAAAGTAAAGCATGCTACAGCATAGCGCAAATTAAATACCCCTTAAGAGAGCAATACCACGAACAGTTATTTTGGCGCTAAGTTGATTGAATGGTGCGGCACGTTTATTTTCGTCGACAGCACGCAGCGTCTGGAATTATCGTGTTGGATCTTTGAGCTGCGCTTTTAATATAACGCTAGTAGGAATAATATTATGATATTCATTTTATACTACTTCGTGGCTCTAGGAAGGCGGAGCGGTGGTTACTCCTATAATCCCTGTAGATTACGCCTTTGTGCACCGAGGTTAATATTATTAGGGTGAGTGTGAATTTCAGCAACAAACTTTGTGAGATAATTCTGTGTTAGAGTTTACGGTAACAATTTGTCCGAAAATGTAAGAGTTACGAATACACGAAAATGAACTACGAATATGTGTTAATTAAAATATCGAAGACTTCAAAAAGTATCCCAAAACATTGTCGTCTTAATTTGGACGAAAATAATCTCTCTTCCACCACGTTCACTTGCTGAAATCCGTCCCTCTTGAAAAAGAAGATAAAAGGCTGTGCTAGATTACGATTGCGTAGCATTTCGTAGTTATGACCTTGAATCGAAGTTCATGGAAGAGCATGTGTTAATCGACAAAGCGGGTTTCCTTAATACACCATCTGGCCTACCATTTTCCTGAAAACAATGATCGAAGTATCAGAGGGTTGATAAGTGTCGTTACCATATACCTGTGATGGTACATATACGAGTTGTCTGGTACTGAAATCAATGAGGTCGTGGCGGTCAACGGGCAACGGTGGCCGAATGGCCAGACCATTCGCCTCTCACCAAGGCTATCCTAATTCGATTCTCGGCGGGGTCGATCCTGGATTTTCGCATGTAGAAATAGTGCCGGACGATGCCGTTAGTGGTAGGTTTTCTTGGGGATCTCCCGTTTCCCCCACCCCTTCATTCCGGCGCCTCTTCACACTCGCCTCATGTCACCGCTCACCAGCGCTAAAGACCTAGATGTTAATGGAGTTCAAGTGCGTTTAATATAAACATTTTATAAATTAAGGAATAGTATTAGTTTTTAGACGATACTTGTGAGTACAGTTTTACGAAATAATTTTAGTTCGCATAGTTTTCTTGTAACTACGCTTCAAAGTAAAAATTTGCATGTTACGCTGCCGTGCAAATAGTGAAAATCAGTTGACTTACTTCAACGAAATAATTCACAGTTAAATAACATCCCATGGGCTACGTAACCAAATATTAGAAAAACTCACAATGAACAACTCTTGTATTTAGAAAAATAAAAATTGTTGAATTCGCAACTTTTTTCTTGAAAGTTTGAGATTTTTTTTTAGGATTCAAAATATTACGATGTGAGATTATTAACGTCGCTTGGCGGATTATTTCGCTGGGAATTTTTTCATTTGAGTAAGTCGGTTGGCTTTTACTGTCTGCTTGGCAGTGTAACGTGCAAATTGAACTTCAACGCACAATTCAAAGAAAACTTTGCTAGTTAAAGGTGTTGGACGCGTAATTTTTTTTTTTTTATAAATATTTCATCCAAACACTGTTCAACTTTTGCATATCAGATAACATGTCATATCCCCAAATAAAAAAAAATAGGCCCCATAGTTTTTTCATAATCACTCATCAAAGTCACAAAATGGCCATTCCGATGTAGCCAAAATAAAAAAAAAAGTAATTAACTAATAAATTCAAAATTACAGGAACTGAAAGTCAGTGATTCAATACATTTGTGACATGTTTGACAAAAGTTAGTTTTAAAAATTTCAGTAGTATAGTCAAAAGTCAGAGTTATGCAAAATGTAGCCTACTCGTTTTCATCAATTTTTAATAAATAAAAAATTATTTGATTGGTGTTACTAAAGTGTCTTGAAATAACTCACATAACTAAGTATCAATATTAATTAACTTGTTTCTGCAAGTTAATTATTTTGTTATTATTTTGGCTACACCGCAACTGCTGTTTTGTGACTTTGATAGGTGATAATACTTAAACTGTGGGACCTGTTTTTTTATGTGGGAAAATTACATGTTATCTGATGTGCAAAAGTTGAACAGTGTTTGGCACAAATATGAAATTTTAAATTTTTATGCGTCCAAGTCCTTAAAATTGTTTCATAAGAGGAAACTACCAAAATGACCGTCAACAAATCTAACACTATTCCTTAAACACACAAAATAATTTACACCACTTGAATGCCCTTAAGGCGCCGCCTACCCCACGCTTCAAATGCGTTGCAGTGTGTTTGTTAACAGGTTTTTCCTACGAAAACATTCTACGTGTGTCCATTGTGCCAAAATACGAAAGGAAAACAAACTTGTGACAAGGTCGGAACCTCATTAAGACACAAAAAACACTGTTTCTAAGTTCTCTAACTAAAAGCGACCTTTGCAGATTGTCGGATGTATGAGAAACTCAGATTGCGACCTGCACTGAACTTACTTGCATACTTTCCACCAGTATAATTATATTGTCACCGCTTAGTGTAGCGTGGTAAAAACGGCTCGACGGAAAGATTGCACGCTAGTTCAGCGCTTGGACCGTTGAGGCGATGTGGTATTTTATGCTCTATTCAAGGTCGCCCTTATGTCTCCGCGATCCGGGTTCGATACCCAGCGGGGAGCGTGGGTAAATCTACAAAAAATATCGCGTTAAAATGGTTCTTCTTCCAACCGCCTCCCCCCGCTTCAATGCAACGGAAGAATCGAGTGTGCAGCCGTAGGTGTAACTTCGGGGTGCACTTCGGGGCTCTCACCTTCCCTCGGCTAAAATAAATAATTAAAGTAATTTATCTATTAGCGTCTCAATGTTATTTACACATTGTTTGTAGTTTTACAAAAATAACTTTAGATCATATGCCTCCCTCTCTCCTTAAATTTTGAGTGTACCTGTCGAAAACGCTGAGTCACGCTACGCCTGTGAGTACTGTTAAAGTGCCTTTGCTAGTAGACAGCGCAGCTTGTTCACTTTTCACAGTATAATGGTGTACTGTGGAGTATAGAGCGGCACAGTTAACGTTTTAACAACTATGAGAATTCCGCTGTGAAGTAACCGTCTTTTTGTGTTGATGAGGTAGGTATATGATATTGACCAGTTTGTATTAAGGCGTTAGGGTTGGTTCACAGTCAAATCATAAGCACAGGACATATAAAAGTAAACGGTTTACAACTATAAATACTTTGTATATTAATTCACAATTGAATTCGTTCTGTAAAGTTTAGTCAATTACATTTTTTTTTCGATGATTCTGAATCATTCATTGCTGTATACAATTCAACCGAAGGTCATTTGAATATACTTGGAAGTAGAATGATGTTTGGAGATGGTAGTATAGAATTTAAACCCCAGTAAACTGCAATGTATAAAACGTTAGTTACTATATAGAAACATTGTTTTTAACCTTAGAATTTCATATTTTCGTTTTCTGTTAATATATTTTATTTTGGAGGTTAAGCTAACATGGCGGACATTAAGTAAATCCTCTGCTCTGATCAGTTACTGTCCTGTGCATCCACACATGAAATGAAATATTACAATTTTCTATGTTAGCATCTCTGTGTACATACATGACCAATTTGGAGTACTTGTGAATCAATATGGTCGAATACATGTAAATCAGTTCTTGTGCGTACAACCTATGTTCCAAGCTTAGTGTTATTTTATCAATTGTGAACCCAGCCTTATGTCCGTAACTTGACACGCGATTCCTGTAAGTCTTTCACTGACCTCCTCCTAGTCTCCCTGTATGTGATGTAGTTGTATACTGGAGAGATTCCGGCGGCTGTTAACAGCTATGGTATTCGAAGCCAACGGAGGGTGAATGACGTCAGCAACGCCAGCATGCAGGGGCTGGGGAAACTACAGATCCCCGAGAAAACACGACTAGTGATATCGTCTGGAACGACTATCATATGCGACAATCCGGGATGACCCCTCCGAGGATCGAACCCTTATCGCGTGGGTGGGAGGCAGACACTAATATTTTGACGGCCGCGCCGGGGTCCCCAGTGGTAACAGTACCAGACGTGTTGCATACCCTCACAGGCATTTGGTAATGGCACTCAAATTATCCCTCAGATACTTCGCTCACTGTTTTTGATAAATCTGGGCAGAATGGCGTTCAACTAAGACAATCTTGTTTTTTTTCTTTGATTTACACATACCTATCTCATAAACAATCATTTATTTAACTTCGATTCAAGGTTACTGATACGAAATGCTACGCGATCATACACTAGCACACTCGTTTTTTTTTTATGAAGGCATATAATTTTTAATGATTTTAATATATGATAGGTGGTATGTATCGTACTATTGTCCACATTATGTCCGTTTTTGGGATATATCTATTGGTTCTTGGTATTTTGATTACAGTACTCAGTAAATTCTGAAAATATATTTTCACGTGATCTTAGTCTGACTCGATGTCAATCCATCCATTATTGCTGGACAAATTTACTTCATCAGCAGGATACTGCGTGTTCATAATTGACGAGTGTTCTAATGAGAGTTTCCACTCGGAGCGTCTGAGAATTGAATGGTGTTTTTGAAAATAGGACCACCCTACATTATTACTTTTTTTTTTTTTTTTTTAATTTTTGTTAATTTACCCTACCTCTGTTGGACTTTGTGCTTAGGTACCGAAGTTTTTGTATAATAATTAGGAGCTTGTTTTTGTATGTTTGTTGCTTGGGTGCCATCATTCGATTTAGAGCAATAAATTTCTCTTGAATTGCAACAAAGATAAATTAATTGTGCTGGAATTGTTTTGTAAGGAATTAGTTCCTTTTAGCAGAAAGTAATAAAGCGAGTAACCTCTCTTGAGAATTGCTTTGCGTCGTTCATAATGCTGCAGTTTTTTTCATCACCTCCCTTCTAAGCAATTTGAGTCCCACCCCCCTTTACCCACAGCGCTGGTGGACATTGTATGGGTTTGTAGTAAGGCAGCAGGAGGCGTGCCGCGTTAATGGTTGACGGGTTCAGCGTTCAACGCCCTCCCTGCTGACAGTTCCCGCGCTAACCCGCATGTCCGTCAGCTGGCCGCTGATAGGGCCCCCTGCCCTGCAATGCCACGCGCTTTGCCTCACCAGATAACGGCCGTGCAGCTGAGTCTACACGACGGCGCGTTCGAAATGTGCGTCTACATACTTCATGCCGCCAACTGCGCATGCTCATCTTTTTGGCGTATCGGTCCTTTGTCCGTCAGTGATGTGCTAAACCCTTGACTGTTGTGAGGAACATAGGTGTCCTCCGGAAATATATACAGAATTGTTACCTGGTGGTTTGAACTGCGTGTTTATAGACTATGCAATGTAATTCGCGCGCTCAAGTCTATTTCAAACAAATCAACACAATTATATATATATATATACATACATATATATATATATACATACATATATATATATATATACATATATACATATATATACATACATATATATATACATATATACATATATATACATGTATGAATATTAATTATAGCGATACCTTTTGGAAAATGTTTCTTGACGACAAAGTATGAAAAACATTAATTGTGTAACATCATACTTCTAACTTTAATAAAATCGGTAGGTAGAGGCGTCGTAATGTTCGAAAAGTGGTAACCGTGGACAGATTAAAAAGTAAAAGGTTGGCGGCATCAAAAAAGCCGCCTTTGTGTGACACACTGAGGGTTCTTCTCGTTGAAATTCATTTTGTTGTTTTTCCAAAAGTTCGTAACGCCTGTTGCTATGCAACCAGTGCAACGTAAGCTAAGCGGTTTGTCTACTACACTGGCGCAGTGCTCTGCAAATTCGTTCAGTTAGCGTTTAGGCTTTGTAAGTTGTCATTTAACACACATTTCAGCGAGTAACAATTGTAAAATTAGGTCAATAATAATGATAATGACACATCGTAAGAAAAATTCCGAACATAACATTGTAAATTAGCATACAGAAGTTTACTAGATGGAATGGTCTTGAAACAATCATTGGTACGATATTAATATTCACAGAGCGTGTTACACTATTACTGGAACAGGTGGTCTGGCATGTCGGCACACAACTGACAGTGTAGTAGAAAGGATTGTCAGATTACACTCAACGTGCTTCGTGTGTTACATATTAAGTTTATTTATCATACATGAAACGCTTTTAAGGACGTTGGACCCGTAAAAATTCAAAATTTTATATTTGTGCCAAAATCTGTTCAACTTTTACACATCAGATAACATGTCATTTCCCAAAATAATAAAAAAAAAAAAAATAGGTCCCTTAGTTTTAGCATTATGACCTAACAAAGTCACAAAATGGCAGTTGCGGTGTAGCCAAAATAATAAAAAATAATTAACTTGCAGAAACAAGATAATTCATATTGATTCTTAATTATGTGAGCTACTTCAAGACACTTTTGTGAACACAAAGCGACAACTTTTTGTATTTTTGAAAAATTGATGAAAATGAGTAAATTTTTGCATAACTTTGACTTTTTGCTACTACTGAAATTTTCAAAACTAACTTTTGTCAACCATGTCGTAAAATGCATTGATACGCTAACTATCAGTTCCTGTAATTTTGAATTTATTCGGTAATTACTTTTTTTTATTTTGGCTACACCGCAATGGCCATTTTGAGACTTTGATGAGTGATTATGCAAAAACTATGGGACCTAAATTTTTTTTATTCGGGGAAATGACATGTTATCTGATGTGCAAAAGTTGAACAGGATTTGGCACAAATATAAAATTTTGAATTTTTACGGGTCCAGCGCCCTTAACTTGCGGGAAGTAAGATATTTTCGTGTAAATATTTTTAATTTGTTTTGTGTTTGCAAGTATGAAAATATTTATCTTATTAGATGCTTATTTGTCATAATTTAAAACACAATTTAAAATAAAAAAATTAAGCTATTTCTTTAATATGTAGTAACATTTGGTTCATAGCATACATTGCAGATGGATTAATACACATTAAGGTAATTATTGTTTCAAGTGGATATAATTAACTATAAAGTTATTTAACTTTTCTTTAATTCCTAAAAGCAGCCATTCTACATGTACAAATTTCATACATATTGCTACCAATAACGTTTCATTTACAAAAAAATATATTGCGTATCGGCGACACCTATTGGCTGATGCCACGAAATTATTGAGGATATGTGATCTAATAGGTTTTTCGTACCCATTAAAGATAAAATTCCTTTCTAATTTTGTGCCGTCCCAGTTTTAACATACATGGTGTCCTAGTAACGTAATACTTGTACCAACAAACTTCATGAGGTGATACTTAAAGAACATGTATGGATACTCAATATGTTAACAGAATAAAGCACTAAAAGTCTATTAATCTTTACATTTGCAATATATCGTAAGCGAAGAAAAACTAATTTATCCGAATATTGTTCTATATTACCGGGATTCATAAACTCTCGGACTGCTTTCCTTCAACCACCCTCGTCTTGTGTAAAACTGCAACACTGCCACGGCCATCGTAAGAATACATGGAAATACGGAAATTTGACTGTGGTATGGTGAATAATGTAAATTGCGTGACTTATTATTATTTTTTTTTGCAGTTGCTTAGAGCCCATATTTTTCGTTAAAAACTAACAATATAACTTCCACCTGCAAGGTCATAAAGTACCTATCGTTATCGCATAAGCAATACCTACATGTATGAACCTCTCTGTCCATTGCATAGAAAACGGTGGAGAATATTTTTAACGCTTACTGTCGCTACATATTAATAAGCTTGCATAATTAACTACTAGAAGAATACAGCAGTCTGTGGTATGGAACCGGGATAGAATAGGTTTTGTAATTCAGATTAATGAAGACTCCACTGGTTAATTCAAACACTGCCAAGTAAAGCGATCGCGAAGGCAAGGGAACTGCTACTTTTTACACATGCACGTAAATGCCCTATCACGTACGTTATATCTGCCGGGACCATTCGAGGCATGGTGTGTGTTTTACAGCATATCTGCCCAACAATCGAAATTTCTGTAAGAAATGGTTTTATGTTCCTGTTGTTACACATTTGATCAGGTATCTTGCCTAACAGCAGAACACAAGGGATGCAAGAGAATGTGTTGATGCGATCTAGATAATACCACTGTATCGAATGAGGTCCGACATACTGGGTGCGTTTTACTGTAGCTAAATGTAGAACGACTTTTTATCTTACCGTTACCACATACAGCTGGATTAATATGCCGATGTCGTGATCTACAGTGGGAGTTTTATCCCGAACGGTCGTTCGTGAATATAGACGAGGTCGCAACTTAAAAGAGACCATGTCTCCTATTTTGTTAAACTGACTCATTTTCATATAATAAATGGTGTGTCTAATTACCGGCAATGTGTCTTAATAGAAACTTTACATGTTACGATAAGATACTTATTATTTGACATAATTTGTGCTCAGGAGTTATTTAGAATTTATTAACACTGCAAGATACAATTATTGTCTTAAATTTTAGATTAGCTTCGTTATTCAATGCTTACCCTTTAATGTTTCACATACTACGTGCGTAGTGAAAGGTAAGGTGATTGGCAAAGTCCCTGTAGAAATATTTTTAAAAAATCTTACAATGTTAAATCGGGAATAAATTAAGAAAAAGTTAGCATTATTTCTGATACGGGCACTTAACTGCAAAATACGTAATTGAAAATGTGTTTGTGTCCAAGTAGTTCATTGAACTGAGGTGGTCGTGTTCAGTGTTATAGACTCGCAGCCAGTCGGAGTGGGCGAGTTGTGTCATCGACCCGGCGGTCATGGGGGTGACAGATGTGGTGAAACCCCTATCCACCCGCCCTGTATACCCTCTAGATAAAAGAGGGTTGCCACTTCTACCACTCCACGTGGACCGTAATTGCGCGCCATTCACGATACACGCGTGCTTCGTGCTCCGACTTGTAGTTATGGCACACTATTCCATAATGCCCCTTCCCCCTCCATCCGCAGTGTTCACCAGATTTATGTACACATACCCGACGTTGTGAAATGCGTTCAAATTAATAAGATAGTAGCAAAGTTATACACACAAACAGGATGTGTCCGAACAGTATCGACAAACTCCGGCGGGTGATTCCTTTTGAAAAATTAAGAAGAAAACATTTAAAACATATAGCGTCTGAATTGAATATTTAGTTAGCAGTAGACTCTTAGAAATTGAAATTTGAAATGGTGTTTTCTGAAAATATCTGAAAACATGACAAAATGACTATAACCAGATCATAGTTTTATGTTGCTATGATCTGCAGTGCCACATCAATTGTTCGTAGATACCTACCACCTTAATGAAAATACGAGGATGCACAACTTTTGTTGCGCCTGGAAAGTCGAAAATTTGAAGGTTTATTGAGTAACGCGAATTATGTAGCAAAAAGGTCCTCTTATTGCATTTGTCTATACATACCGTGTATGTCCAACTCGCATTTGAAGATTCGCGTAGATATACAGAGCTTAGAGCATAGGCAGTACTGCGCGCATGCGCGTAAACTGTGGGTGACATTCACTGTGAACATCTACCACACTTTCCATCAAAACGTGTTATTTTGAAGATTTCCGTTTTTACGCAAAATAAATCTGTGGTATTTCTCTTAATGAACGTTCCAGTTATATATGAACTCTTCTAACATCAAAGTTGTAATGAACGAACAGCTACATGCATTTAAGTATCGGCGTGCCTGTGCAGGGTTTCCTTCGATGTGATTATCACCCCACATAAGGTTCTACTGGTAGGAGACGCAATCAGAGGTTCTGCCATGTCTTTCTTTTATTCCTACGAAGTTTACGCTTGTTGTGAAACCTTGCGACAGTGCTAAAAGCAGTGCCGCGTCAACAGATCTATGTAGAATCCGCTGATGTTGAAGTGTACAAATTGTCACTCTCCTTAAGGTTGCCGCCTGCCCATGCCGCCGAGCGGACGGCATGCAGAGTTTTGGCCGTTACTAGATTATTTGAAAACTGCGTAACGCGCACGAGTGGTATCTACTTGGGATTATAATTCAAAGTATGTTACACGTGTATTCACCCATTTCAGGTTCACCCATTAAGCCCGGTACACAGTTTCCATAATTCAGTATAGAATTCCGTACCAAATTAAGTGCAAAAATAACACTGCGCTAGTGTGTACCGCAACTACGCTTGTTTCAGACAGAATTCTGTACCTGATTTCACTGATAGAGCCCGTCCTTATGTTCACGCGCATGCGCAGTACACACAATCCACGGCGCATGCGAAATACGCAAGCAGGGTTGAATATAAATAAAATTCTGGTTTCCTGCTAAATAATGGCTGCCGGAGTTAATCAAAACCTAAATAATAAAAGATAATGTAACTTATCTGGGAGTCACATGCGTGTCTTGTTTGTGAAATAGTTTTCGGGAATTCTACACTTATACTTTTTGGATTACAGCAACCATCACCACAAAAACTTTTCTTCTTCTTTATGTACCTAAAGTTGTTAGTAAACAGTGATAGTATGTACGCAACGCAGAAGATTTGCTACATAATTTTGGTATAAAATCGCAATCGAAATTTTGAACAGAATTAGGTAGGCAATTAAGTAGAGAATTGAGGATAGTATGTACCAGGCTTTACTCATTAAAGAATATGTTCTAGCGGCTGAAAATGGCTAAAATAAGTTTTTTTTTTGTAGATATGAAAGTCTTGGTACTGAATCTATTGAACGATATAGTCGTGTACTATACAGTTTTAACTTACGACGAGATAAAATGATAGATCACCACTGAATGTCTCAGATGCGAATTGTCGGCGAGAAGACTGAGGTTATAGTGAGGCATGGTGCGTTCGTGTGTTGTCCTTACAGTGTCCGCACTTCTAGACCTCGGACGAGCAAAATACGTTCACCCAGGCCACCATTTTAGCGACCTTATACACGGCGGTATTTTCATATCAATGTCCTGCTGACTAGACTATTTTCTCTGCAGCTAAGTCGACATAGCCATTTACTCCACACCTACGTAAGTTCGCAGGACTTGACGTTGTTTTTCTAATGGCTTCTTTTCATTTGACAATTTATTTCATAACTACCAAATTTGTACCCATAAAATTACCTTGCATTCTCCATTCGTGTACAATCTAAAAAAAATTTTTGTAAAATTTATAAGGATATTCTTTGTAAAATCATTAGTTTATGAAGTTACAAAGGTAAACGTTGTAATACTACAAAGGAATTCCTTGTACCTATACCGACAGTTCCTACACTGTAAATTATTTTGTAAAATATGACAAGGCACTTCTTCGTAGTTTTATAAACTGTAGTCAATGTTGAAAATATTCCTTGTAAAATTATTAGTTAAAACGTTAAAAGGATTTTGTTTGCAAAAAAACTTAGAAAAAAAATGTGTAGCGTACAAAAATCGTAAGTAGGCCGGAAATTACTTCTACAAAGATCACAACCTCTGAAGAGTATTTTTCTGGAATAATGTGAATATTTATGTAATTGCGTGTTTTAAAAGAAATAACTGAACATTACATTGAATGTATACAAATAAATAAAGACTAACTAATGTGTAAGTCTAGCGGTAAGATGCGTAGTTTCTATGCATGGGGAGAGTGGTTCGAAACTTAGCACCTCCCGAGATTTCTTTATTTTTTCAAAATAATCTCTTGTATGCGTCCTTTATTCAAAAGTTATTTGATAAATACGTCCAGTGTTATTTATGAAGTTCAATGAACATTTAAATTTATTTTTTCCTTATTGAAAGTACAGTTACAGGGCTAGTTCTTGCAATTTTACAAACATATACTTTGTATTTTACTACAAGGATAACAGTTGTAGTTTTACAAGGAATTTCTTTGGCAACTGGGTTTCCAAGGCTTTTTTTTTTGTAAAAGTTCAAACAATTTTTTACAGTGTATTGTTCGTACTAGCCAGATCTCACGTGTATCGTTCGAAGAAATTAGATCTCATTTGCTTATTCTCGTTCTTTCGTTCTTGATAATATTCGATAAACTTTATCTTAGGTTCGTATTTGTTGAAGATGACATTCCCTTTTATGCATATTTGAAGTCTTACCACGGCCTTATAAATACAGGTGTAGCGAATCTACCTATGCTATCGGGCTGTCTTCTTATTGGCTGACACCGCCATTGAGCCAAAATCTTGTCTAACTAGCGTTTGTACACCTCCGATGTCATCAGGGGGCTTTTTCCCATAACCTATCTCATTCAAATTTCATGTTACGTTTGTTACATCCGAGGAATACCTTTCTAGATGGTTGGCAAAAAACAAAAACGTTGATTTTTTTCCTGTACTGATAAGATGAACTGTCACTGAGAAAATGTGTTGTGTGAATACTTTCTGAAATAACGCCGTTCAATAGGGAATAGTTGAGCCCATATTGCAGGAGAATTATGCTACAGACTGGAGAAACGTTTTGTTCCTACTCCTGGAGTTCACAATGACTTATGTGACTATAACATCAATGTGCATTGATATTTGTTGTCTTACACCGCCTCAGTGAATGATTGACTTTCTTATATAAATTTCAATTTACATTTCTCACTAAGTCTTCTGTGTGGTGATTTCCTTAGTAGTTAAACTAGCCATTTGAGGGTTTATGCATTTTGTTACACTTCAAATATATTTGGTATTAACATGTAAACGTTTCGTTGTAAAAATACAGTAAACTGAAGTAGACAATATTTATACGCATTTGTATTGAGTTTGCCATATTTGCCAAATACGAATATTGAATCTTGGGTATATATTGGCTGTTTTAAGTAGGAAATAGTGTTGTCATTTTTAATTTATAAATTTTTTGTCATAATTATAGTTCGTTTCATTTCTGAAAATTTAACTTCGTTAGAACATAAAGTATGTAGGTAGTGATATAATTTCTGCCGTCACTAGCAGTTGTATGAGAATTCTGTTGCTGCAAGTAGATGGAAAAAGGGGCTACTGGGACAGGGGTGTGGGGTGGGGGACCGGGGGACACACGGCGGCCATCTTGGATCCCGTCCGCCATCTTGGATGACCTTGACCTTTGCAGTCGCCATCTTGGATTGCATCACCTGCCTTTGATGACGTCACTTAATTTTCTAGAATTTTCTACTCTATCATTCCATGGCTCCCCAGA
>PNEQ01011963.1:59911-81743 GCA_003012365.1 Medauroidea extradentata | reverse complement strand
TTAAGGGCGTTCAAGTGGGGAAAAATTCATAATTTTATATTTGTATAAAATAGTGTTAGTTTTGTAGACATTACTTAAGAGTACATTAACATCTAACGGAAAAAAATTAGCTCATCTAGTTTTCCCGTAATGTCACTTCAAAGTCAAAATTTGCATATTTTTACTTCATACAAAACTTGAAAACCATTAAATATAATGAAATGGAAAAAATCTCATCAAAACTACACGTCACCGTCTACGGCTTGAAGCATATACAAACACATTATAAAATATTTCTGTGTTTAAAATAAATTCCTAAAAGTACCAAAAAAAAAATTTAAATTTTGAAATTTTTTATTTAACAGAAACATTTTTTGTAACGGGTTTTAAATGCTACAGGCCATAGACAGTAATGCGTAGTTTTGATATGATTTTTTTTCATTTCATTATGTTAACTGGATTTCAAGTTTTGTATGAAGTAAAAATACGCAAATTTTGACTTTGAAGTGCCATTACGGGAAAACTAGATGAGCTAATTTTTTTCCGTTAGAGGTGTATATACTCTCAAGTAATGTGTACAAAACTAACACTATTTCATACAAATATAAAATTATGTTTTTTCCCCACTTGAACAACCTTAAAGGCTTGCGAAAAGACAGCGCGTGAAAGAGACTCCGCTAGGAGTGAAGAGGTGCTGAACGTCGACAACATCGAGCCAGAGGGTCGTCAACGACGCACAGTTGAGGCCAAATCGCCAAAACGTGGCCAAAAGTCTCACAGTTAATTTTATATTAGAAAAATGTTAGATTTCTTATTGCGTACATAAATGTTCAGTGCAATCTAAATCACAGTGACTTACTCATAGATACGAACGTATTTTTCAGAATTCGCACCTGAAGTTGACAATTACTCTGACTGCCAGTACAAACACTTCATTTGTCGCCGAGTACGAAGGGTCGTTACGTTTCAGCTATATATACTAAATATTTCCGCATTTCTGTTCACATATTTAATTCCAAAACTTTTATCGTAATATACATAATAATATGTGTGCATATATTTCATACCTGATGCGTTTTATATGCATTTGGCGAGTTGGACAAGACCTACGAAAAAAACCTTCGCGATATTCAGCGTTCTTTTATTTTGTAACGTAAAATATACGTCTTCGGCTACGTGCTGCCCAAAAATTACGTGCTATTTCTTGCTGTTTCTCGAGATAGCCCAGAAGGGGGGGGGGGGGATTGAATATGAACATCAAACGTGTGCACCGACGCAGCGCAGAGCAGGGAAACCGCGACGTCGAGAGGCAGCCAGTTTCGGTGTCCAGGGGGCCGATTAAATATCGCCACCTTATATTTGCACCGACGTAGCGCAACTCAAGTGCAGAGCAAGTTAAATGCTTCTTCTATGACATCACGTGAGTATATAAGTCCAGTGCAGTGCAACCAGACGTAACACAGGTGCAAATGTTGTGTTGCACCCATGAAAGGCGATATTAATCGGCCCTCACACAGTTAAAAAAAATTTGTACATTTACAAGGAAATTCTTGTAACGTAATATCAGAACATTATCAGTCAGATAATAAAAGTAAGATGTCAGAAACCTTTTAACGCGATTACAAATATCGTAAACAACTTTGGGAACTAGTAAAATAATGCTAATGAGCCGATTTTTCGAATTAAAACAAAATAAACCTAGCAGACCTTTCACATTTTACAAAACATTTCGTAATTTCACAAAAAAAATTTTGGAAACTAGTTTCCGAAAAAAATGTTCGTAACACTACAAGCAATTATTGTTAAATGAACCAGATATTAGCTGTAAATATACAAAATTTGTTTGTAGATTTACAGAAATGTTTGTAAATATACAAAGAAATTTGTAAATTTACAAGATTTTTGTAAATTTTACAAAATATTTTCTTAGTGTTACAAAAAACTTTTTTGGAAACTGGTTTCCAAAAAACCTTTTTGTAAAAGTACAAATTTTTTTTTTACTGTGCAGGAGGGCACAGCCAGGCCAGCGGAGCGTCCTACAGTGTTCACAGCTCGAGACATCCGTGAGAGGCGTAAGTAAGCTGCTATTCAAGTTGGCTTTGGGGCTCTTTCAGTAGTTAGTGCCGATACAGGCATCGAAGATCCCAAGGTGTAGTGAACTTAATGAAAAGGGTTTAGAGAATTATTGGCATTACCCTTAGACTACTGAGATTTTTAAATGTTTGTTGCAAAGGGAGTTTACAATTAGAATTTATTGGTTTGTGGTCATACGCCATTGCTCATTTTATGCTGACCAAACTTGTAACGAAAGACAAAGTTACAATGTACAAAAATCGCACAAAAACGATCCCAGAAGCATTCCGTCAGTTTTTTTTTATATTTTTTTTGTGTATATTTATCAGCAAAAATTCTAAAGATAGACTCCTCGCTAACATCCGCTCATGGAGTGAACTTAAATGTATGATACCTCCTAGATCAAGCAGGTATAAATTATAACAACTCGTATCGTCTCCAGTAAGGAAGAAACTTTTCCTAGCTAAGATGATTTTGGATACCCCATTAGGTAAGTATTTAGCTCACTTTTCACTTTAACACTTTGATTTTCCAAGTGTATGTTGAAAGAGATGTAGTGCACGTTCCCCTCCCCCGGCATTTTTTAAGTCATTAACTCCAGGGCATACAATGAATTGGTATCAGTTTTTGTTCAAATTACGGCCATAGAAAAAATGTCCACAGCATTAAATATATTCTAAATTGGTTCGAAAGCAAAAAAAAAAAAAAAAAAAAAGTAAATATATGACTTCTGATATTTCACCTTAATTTTCACCCAGTAAAATAAAACATCACTTATAATTGAATACCTTTTCCTTAATATGGAAGAGAAACTGGATTATTAAACTTCCTATTTTCACACGTTTTTATTAACTTGCTTTCTCGTCAATTTGTATGTCCGGTAACAATGAAATGTTTGGTAACTAATCTATTAACAATGTATTTGCATAGCGTTTTATTACTCCGTTTCTTGTCTCCCTGTTCGGTAAAAATATTACAATCGATTTTAAACAAACTTCCCGATTACCTTGTGACCAGAAACTAATAAAAAAAAATCAATTTCGATATACTGGGTTTTAATATAAGTTACATAATAAAATTGCACACACACACAATACCAAAAAGCAGAAAATAATACGAAAAAAATTAATATCCTACGTTTTTTAAACGGAATAAAAGTATAAAATAATTTCTGCTATGAAAATACTTGTAAGCTTGTAATATTAAAACGAAAAACGTGATGCCGATGTAACAGATCAGTTTAAAAAATGTCTGAAATTTTTTATTTGATATTATTCAAGTGTACGTTTACGTCTCAGTATAATATCCCGCTTAAAATGTTGTTTTGCACCTTATGTTCTTTCGTTCTGTAAATAAATTACATATAATAATACCGGCGAACACCTTATAGTTTACAACTATCACCACGTTATCAAATATTTTAACACCTTAGTGTATACAGCCTCGGTAGCGCAGTAGGCAGCGCGTAAGTCTCATAATCTTAAGGTCGTGAGTTCGATCCTCACCCGGGGCATATTTTTTTATCTGACTTCAATGTAAATACACTGGCCACGGACTTACAGTTCATTGTGGGTAACGACACTGATTTCTATAGTAAAAGTATTGTATATCATGTACGAATTCTTGGCATTTCTGTGATATTAAGATTATGCTTAATTCTAATGTTTTTCCGTCAATATTGTAATTTGTCTTCGTCTATTATCAAGCTTTTTGTTGGTATAATGTTATTTATACCTTATATATTACTATGATTCATTATCGTTCTTTATTTCTGGATTAAGATTATAAGAATTAAAAATTTTGGTTGGTTTGAATTGTTGGTGGGGAGGCAAGGGTTTTATTATTTGATACATAACTCTTTATATAGTCAGAAATTACATAAAAGAGGGGTTAATATACTGTCATTATTGTTTCTGCTTGATTTAATATTTTAATATTTAATTCATTCATATAGATAACGAAGAGAATAATATTGAAAATATTTTTGAAAATTTAAAATACGCTATGAATATTACTTATAAAAACAATGTTATAATTCGACAATGATAACGTAACGTGTATAGATGATGGTTTATCGCGGGGAAATTTGACTGTGTGCTGAATTTCAACGCACGATCAGCTTACCAGAAGATTACTGGCTTTAGCTTGTACTTGGAGCTGTTACCCTATTTGACTGAGCCAGTAAGAATCACGATATTGGAGTATTTTATGCCTGGTATTGGTCTGCAGACAGCTGCGTTGTGTCAGACCTATATTACCGAATCATATATGTTGCAAGAAACTACAGTGTTTTCAAGGGTATGTTGGCACTAAACATTTTCGCGATGTACCACCATCTCTAGTTATGTGTTATTCAAGCTATAAAAATAGAAATGTTAACGGAATTTAACCGGTGAAATAATTAGTGGATAGATATTAAATTAAATTTCGTCAACACTTGAGTTACTAATATATATTTGTTATTTTTCTTTTGAATTAGATTCCTTTTGAAATAACTTTGTGGTGCAGAACTATGCGTAGAGATTGCTTACATATATGCAGTTAATGACTCGCAGTGAGTTTTTTATACTACTTCAGCATTTAGCAATCGAAAAGAACATCTGATATATATATATATATATATATATATATATATATATATATATATATATATATATATATATATATGTATAGGGAAACAGCTAAGCCTGCAGCAAACATCCGAGTTAGTTCTCTACTGTGATTCATGTAATACGGTAACAAGTGTGGTAGCCTGAGATTTTTAAATGTTTGCTGCAATGGGAGTTTACAATTGGAATTTATTGGTTTGTGGACATACGCCATTGCTCATGTTTTGTTGACCAAACATGTATTGAAAAACAAAGTGACAAAAAATACAAATAAAAAACACAAAAAACCCAGAAAACGTAAGCAAAACAATCCCAGAGAAACTTCGTCAGTTTTTTTTTTTTGTAAAGTCTGGGCTCCTGAGGGACCAGTGATAAGGCAGATCACCAGCTGCTCCGCGACCAATCCCACGTTACGACAAGGTCACATTCAGGTTACCCTCGAACAGTAAGGTGCCAATGGGGTGGCGCATCATCCTACTGGAAAATTAAGTCCCCCGTCACCTCTTCTAACTGAGGAAACAACCATTGTGTCAGCATGTCCAAATAAAAAAAACAGTATTGTTCCACGGTTCATTTGACTGGTCAACCAATGTTGTAGGTTGTTTGGTTTTGGTATTATAGGCATTCGAAGTTGACGTATTCTATTCTGATCATCCTGTATTCTCTGCTTGCTATTGCCCGCGATTTCATTCGCGTGGTTTCCTGTTTAATGCGGCAGTTTTTTTTTTGTATACCATTCTGCCCCCAGCTCCGTTCTGTAACCTCCTAACACTATATAGACAATTGCCAGAAACATTCGCAGGCGCACGTACTACAACTCAGACAATTTTGATCGCAATCAAATGAATGGTATAAGAAGTAACTTTTAACCTAAGCTTGTAAGAGATACTCCTGGAGATTCTAAAGAGCTAAGAGAAACGGAAAGGTTCGATGTCAAGCGGATGACTGGAATACTCAGTCGGCAATAAAATCTTAACCACTCATCAAAATTCGATGAGATTTTTTTGCCGAGTAGATATTTTATCAGCGGATGTTCATTTATGTAGCACTATGCGGTAGTATGCTAAAATTGTTTCGTAAGAGGAAACTGCACTCACAAGTATCGTCTACAAAACTAACACTATTATCACTTTATCGCACTAATCTACGAGACATGAATTGGTCTTGCAACAATGACAGTTGTACAGCGTATTTTTTAACAATATTCTCTTTCCTCATACATATTCACTATGAAAAGTAGACTACGCCCTCCACGTCACCAGGCTATCAATATGTAGAGCCATGAAATTTTTCCCCAGTTTGTTTCAGTGCCTTACGCACACATCTACAGTTCTGCTTCATGGTTATTGGCAGCGAGTGTTTGTATAGAGACGTGTCTCATTTGATTTTTCTGATCACAATTCGCGTTTTCATTCGGGCACAGGCTATAATACAAAGTACTTTGTGTTCGCGTCACTTCCGCTACTGGCCGTTGAGTAATGTGACACCTCATCGAGGGCACTGAGCCAATAATGATGAAGCAACTAATTGCAGGCCCAATCACGTGGTAACAGTGTAGCATCAAACAGCCAGTGAATGGCTGATGTCTACTTGAGTTCACAGATATTCTTGGAAGATAGCCTACAGGTCCGTCAACCCGCGAAATTTCCCAGTCTCTAACAATAAGGTTACTCCAACAATACACGTCTGTAATATGCAAGCAGAACCCCAAGGCACGTGGCAGTTAAAACGGCCAATCACTGACCACGAAGCATAACTGAGATGTGCACGTGAAACACTGAAACAAACCGGGGCGAAATTATTTTCGCGAAAAGTCCATGACCCTACGTCTATGACAATTTCCGCTGCGATCGTTTCGGAGGTTCAGAATTAGGTAACAATCCGACAGGGTTATTTTGTTCATTTTCTTATTTATAAAATTAAACACTCATACGGATATGAGGGGCTTAGATTTATAGCAGCGTAAGTCAGTTAAAATAGAATAGTTTCCTCTTAAACTATTTTTGTAATCGCATGCAAAATGCAGTACATTCTTGCAATACGCAAATGGCAATCAGAAACTCAGTCAAGAGGGAAATATTTGTTGCAGAATATCCTTTTGGAAAATGAGAATATTATGAATGAAAACGGCACTACCAAATAATTGTGACTTACCACTTATAGTGTATGTGTAGGTTTGAGAAAACATGTGGATTCTTGCGTATCCTGGCTTTGTTTTCCAAAGTAACCCGGGATTTGTACACAACTTCCTTGAGAAAACCAGTGATGTTTCGCAATCTTAAAACGCTGTCAGGGACACACCTTAGCGTACCGTTTACGTTAACAGCTGTATGAATGATGATCATTACGTCTAATTCCCAGGTAAAACTGGTGACAGCAACTGCAGCAAAATTACATGCGGTCACCATTGCGACACATTAATTCACATCGCCTAGCTGTATATCATGTTTACGACGTGTACGTCCTTATATTATTTCTAACTCATTAAAGATTTTTTTTTTCAAAAACCTCCAGACTTCATATCTGCGTCTAAGGGTGTTCAATTGGCTAAAATGCATAATTTTATATTTGTATTTGTTCGTATAGTGACGTTATTTGTAACTACATTTTCCGCTTGTAAACATTTTTTATCTCTCATAGTTTTCCCATAGCTACATGTCAAAGTCAGAATTTGCAAGTTACGGATACATAGGAATAACAAAATCCAAGTAACTTACTCGAATTAAATAATTTACACTGAAATGAGATATTATGGACCATCTGCTGAAAGATTAAAAAACACACAATGAAATTCCTATGTACTTTAAAAAATTACCATTTGCATCTTTTACTGCAAATTTTGAAAAAGAAAAATGACTGTTGTGTGTTTTTTTATATATATTTTAGCATATGGCCCATAATATCTTATTTCAGTATAATTTTTTTAATTCGAGTAAGTAACTTGGATTTTGTAATTCATATATATTCCCGTAACCTGCAAATTCTGTCTTTTTGACATGCCGCTATGGGAAAACTATGTGAGCTAAAAAAATGTTTACAAGTGGAAAATGTAGTCTATAAAACGAACAATATGTCGTGCACATATATAATTATGAACTTTTGCCATGTGAACATCCTTAAGGCTGGGAAGCGCAGAACGCAAAATAGTTGTCCTGAAAATTCTGGTTCGATTATTCAAATCGCTTCAGTCGCTATCACAACCGTCTCCGACGTTCCGTCGACAGTTCTCTGAGCTCGCAACTTCATTGATGGTCACAAACACGTAATTGAAGCTATGTGGTTAATGGTGGCAATCACTCATCTTGCGACGAGGTAATTTCTGTCGATTTAATTCCACCTCGTTGGCGCATGAAAAATATGCCCCTGACGTTAATGAACGCGAATTTACTGCGACGCTGCTGTTTAATAGTAATTGCTTTCAGGCTGGATGACTGAATTTTTTTTTCAACTACTGTAACGGATGTTTAAAAATAAGTCGGTTTTCATACGACACAACAAACTAGACATAATAAATCGCATTATGCCTGAGAAGGTAATACCAAATTTACCGCATATAACACTGTTTGGGAGGAAAGTTTCCGCAATTTTCATCACCATTTTTATATTTTATATTTATACCAAATAATTTTTCTTATTTTAGACACAAAAGTGACTAAATTTAGCTCTTATGAAATTTTTTTATGTCTCGTAGTTTTCGCGTAATGGCTTGTTAAAATCTAAAATTCCATGTTTCCGTTTTAAGGACTACACTAAAACCAACGGATATACCAAACTCAAAAAAATCACAGTGGATAAAGACATTGCAGGTTACAATGTCATGCTCATAAAAATAAAGAATACAAATCATTTGTATTTTTTAAAAAATACTGAAACTGAAAATAAAATTTTAAAAATTCAATAATTTTTTAAATTACAAATAAATTTTATTCTTTATTTTTATGAGTATAACATTGTAGCCTGCAATGTCTTTATCCACTATTATTTTTTTAGTTTGGTATATCAGTTGGTTTTAGTGTAGTCGTTAAAACGGAAACATGCAAAATATGACTTTAACAAGACATTACGCGAAAACTATGAGAGATAAAAAAATTTCATAAGAGCCAAATTTAGTCACATTTTGTGTCTAAAATAAGACAAAAATACCTGGTACAAATAAAAAATATAAAAAATGGTGATAAAAATTGCGGTACACCGCGCCGTTAAGGTGGATGCCTTTGTGGGCGTATTTGAGATTTCGAGTCCAAAGTGCGGAAGGAAGCTGTAAGGTCGATACAGCTCGCTCATCACCCCTCACCCTAGCCTCTATGCGCGAGTCACTGAACTGACTGACAACTCGCTTCTATGAGATTTTCAGTGGAGACGCTGTCATTTTATAACGTAATATGTGAGATAAAGATGTATTGTACCAGCCTATGACTTTTATAATATTCTGAACAAAGAATATCATGCCCTAGAAAACACTGTAGTTTCTTGTGATGATTGGGAGATACACGTTTGACATAACGTAACTGTCTGCAGACCAATAATAGGCATCACACATTACAATAGCATGGTTCTTACAGGCTCAATCAAATAGGATATCATCTCCACGTACAAAGGAAAGCCAGTAATCTTTTCATAAGCTGAACGTGCGTTGAAACCTAGCAGACAGTCAAATTTTCCCGCGATAAACCATCATCTCTAATCATTAGAGACTGGAAAAATTCGCTGGTTCACTGACCTGTAGGTTAGCCTCCAAGAATATATATTTACTCAAGATGTTCATTGGCTGCTCACTGGCACAGTGATACCAACATGACTGGACCTGCTTTTAGTTGCTATTTTATTATTGGCTCAGTGTCTTCCATGACTTGTCAAATAAGTCAAGGTCTTATTGCGAAAGTGGCACGAACTTGTTAGAATTCTATCTTGTGCCCAAAATAAAACGCGAATTTTTCAGGTCACTACTAATCATGCCTTAAAAGGTCCACAAAACAACCATTTCCGCTATTTTCAGCTGCAAGAAATTAAGCTGTATAGATTAATGGAGGACCTTAAGAACACACACACGTGTAACGTTCTTTGAATGTTATTCCTAAGAAGACAGAACTTACGTATGTTGAGTAATTTTCGAAAAAATAAATAAATAAATAAACTTGTGTGGGCCAAAACATTGGACACGCGCCACTTGGCGGCCAGAGCAAGCGGAGTTTTGTGTACCGGTTTAAAATGTCCACGTTTGGCGCGCAGGAACAGCGGAATGACAAGAGCCAGAGCACCTCCTTGCAATGTCATAGTTGTTTGTACGCGCAAGAACTCCTCTAAACAACAATAGTATTTGCGTCTGACACGACTGTACATTCCAAATAATAGCAAGTGATTTTTTATATAATTGAACTAGTAAATTACAAACAAACATTTATCTGGTATTCGGCAGTTGAAATAATAATACCTATTTTTAAAAAGTAGCAGTTATTTTAATGTGTTGATGTATGTTAATTCTCTTAACTACACGCATTAAACTGTTTTCACACAGTTTTAAATAACGAAGGAAAGAAAATTATTTAATTATTGGTTTTAAGCAGCACTTCATTCTTTCGTAGTAACACGATTACGCAAAAAAACTTGTGAAAAAAAGTTATTTACGTTGATATTTATTTCGGCCTGCGGCGTTATAGCTGTAACTTAGTTATATGATCTTATAAAACACATCACATCTGAGCTATAAATAATGTATTTCAACTTGTTTTATGAAGTAGCCAATGTAAAGTAATTCTTATAAATGGAGCTTTAACATAATATTTACTTCCCATTTAATAATTTAAGTTTATTTACCAAAAAATAATTTTCCCGTGATAAACACGTTTAACAAAGTCGGTCGTATCACGGAGTTGAGGTAATCCCATACCTGAGAACATTGCTGGGTATAAACCAAATATACCAGAGCACACAACCTGGAATAACTTTGTGAAAATAATTAAGATTGTCTACGAGAGTATTGTAGAGAATTTATTCCGCAGACTTCGCAATGGCCGAAAGCGTCGCCCTCTTACAGACGACCCATTTGACCCACGCCTGCGTTTTGAATATAAGGATACACGTCGGACCTTTTAAAAGATATTCAATGTCTTTCTGTTCACCTTGCCACGAGGGACTCTGCAGAATGTATCAGGTAATTGTTTATATAAGATGTTGTTTATAATTTTTCTAACATTTCTTGTGTACTGCCTTGGCCGCATCCCACCATGGCGATCCAGGTTCGATTCCCGGTGGGGCAGGCCCCTGGATTTTCGGACGTGGGAATCGTGCCGGACGATGCCGCTGGTCTGCGTTTTTTCTCGTGGATCTCCCATTTCCTCCACCTTTTCGTTCCGGCGCTGCTCCATACTCACTTCATGTCGTCCTCACCAGCTCTCCACTTCGGAGGTGCCTTAGCAGAAGGCCGGCGAGGATTTTGTAGGTTCACGAACGAAGCGGCACGTCAAAAAGCCGTCCACGTCGCGTTAAGTAGTTCGACAATATTTGTGCGCGGTAGGCAGAGGACGACCACACAGCGGCGAGATGGTATGGGGGACGCATCTCCCGCCTGGCTCCTGGTCCATGGAGGGGAAGAGGGGCGGGTAAGACAGGTAGGAGGGGTAGTGATTCCCCTCCCCTACACTCCCTCACAGGAGAGGGTGGAGAGAGCGGTGGGCGCCCGGTGATAAAAACACCGCGTGTCCGCCAGCGGCCGCCAGCACCACCTCCAACGACGTCGACGTCACACTGTCCGAAGACTGTCCTCTCCTGGTGCAGTGCGCGTCAACGGCGGCTCCTTCGGAGGATCAACTGCCACCGTTCTAAACAGCTTTGAAGCAGTCCCAACGGCAGAGGAGGTACGGCCAGGAGAATCGCAGGAAATTCGGCGGGGATTGTGCACGAATTTTGGGTGTTCCGGAGTAACTCCAGCTTGAAGACACTACAAGCATGAGGTAAGACAAAAAGACAAGTTACCGTCCTATAAGAGCAAAAAAAAATTGTGTTTTTTTATCGCGTTTTATTTTTGTTATAAAATTAAATAATACAAAAAATATTGTTCATCTCCAGAAAACTGGCTTAAACAAACAAACACATTTTTTTTATTTTAATTCAAATTCAACCTCAAATTCGAATACCGTAAACGCGTTAAATTCTTCTCAAAACATTCTTACCGACGAAAACTTTTTTTTTTTTTTTCGGTGTAATTCAAATTCAAAACTGCCGGGAGTCAAATCTTAGCCCCCGACGAAACAAAAGTCTGAAATTAAAAAAAAATAAATACTTGCTGCGTACGTTTGCGTTGTCTTCAAAAATATAAAATATAAATTGTATTTTATAATTTTATAAATACTACTATAAATAATGTGTTGCTTTAATATGCCTAAATTGACCTCAAGTGAGGTTAAGCTAATATTTATAAATAATATACCATTTTATCAATGTAATATTAATGTAATGTTGTGAAACCATTGAAGATCCTCGAAACATAAAGAAAAAAAATTGCATTTGAACATGATAAAAATTCTTCAAAAAAGTCAGGAACTCTTCTCGCAAATAAACATGCTAAATTCGAAACATTTTTGTGTGTGTAAACACACCTACGTAAACTCTTAAGTGTATTAAGTTGTAAGCGATGTCAGTGTTGGAAGTATTCTACAAGACGCAGGAGTGCTTCGAATGTTTTTATTGGCCTATCTCTGTTCCATGCTGGCGTGCCAAGTGTGATATTTCTGTTTATAGTGTATGTGTAGTAAATATATATTTTTAATGTACGTTAGTAATGAAAGCAGATTGTCGCAGCAAATATTTGAGATAAATTACAAAATTAATTTTTCGCAACGTCGTCGTCCTTATAAACAAGGTTTTAGAAGTATAATATTAAATAACATGTTAAAAGTGGGTAGATATGTGCTTTAACTAATGCAGGATGAATTCGACTCACAATATCCGAAAGGTTATTACGAAAACATACAAATAAAATTAAGTGAAGTGCCGTTTTTTCTTAAAGCGAATGTTACAGGAGTTACGGCCTGACATAAAAATAACCATGCTTTTAGAGAAAAAAAAATATGATTGGATGGCTGGTGTTTCGAATGATGTCTATATAACTACTCTAAAATTGTTAATATCACAGTTAGTTTGGGAAAACGGAAGTATCTTCTCCCCTATTTGCATAAAAAAATTTTAACACGAAGCTGTAAGCAGTCCGAAAAAACTACTTAGATGTAACATGATTACAATAAAATTTCTGGTCAGAACAGTACATTCGCAGGTGAATTGTTTTCTTTTTATCCTTGCGTAAATTTAAGACGTTGAGTGGCCTGGTAGTTAGGCAATGAGCAATACACAAACCATTTACTTAAAGTCGTTTTTATTCTAGATGTTCAATGCTTATTTTTCCCTTATAATCAACTCAAATGTAAGTGATTACTTAAATTTTCGTAAGAGATCACCTGAAGGGGTTTGGCGATTAAATCCACACTCTTCCTGTACTAATCTAAACGAGTTCAGCAGTACGTTTTGGGTTCCAAATAAATATGTACAGTTTGGCGGCTACGTCAGAAAAGACGTCAAATAACTTCTTGTCATTTCACTGCATGTATGTTTATGGTTATATCTTTTTAAACCCACAGGTTTGATGCTATTCGTAAATTTTTACTGAAACATTGGAGTCATTCATAATATTATTTTTGATAAAAGCGTACACACGGGCAGCGAAATGTTTATAAAAATAATAAAAATTATATGGATGCTATTTTCAACACATATGAAACTAATTCAATAATAGACTATCGCTATTATTCGCCAAAATGTTTTCGTGTAAACACAAATAATAAGGTTTCACAAGCGTAACCCCGTTTACTAAACTTAGATTCCACATCGATTCAATAGGCAGGCTAATGGCGATCTCCTGGATTTAACGTAGTAACTCGAGTATTGAGGACAAATATTCGACACAGGGCTCTCGTATTCAGCCCTCTTATAAATGGGCCAAAAGTTTCTCAAGTGTCCAAGGGAATGTTGTACTTATCTCTTCTGTTGGCTGTAATGATCCTGTTCTTAGCATATTGATCGTTCCAACGAATCATTTTACGATTTTGAGAAACGGCGCAGAAAATAAATATATTGCATTTTGTTGTTTTATTTTCAATACATTTTACAGCATTAAATGTGATACTTTCAGTTATATTGCTGCAACTGGTGCGTTTAGGTTTAACTACCGTGAGACAAATTATATATTAATTTATGTTTACAGTATTCCAGTATAGGAAGGAGGAATCAATGCCGCATTATTATTATTATTATTACAAATATTATTATTATTTAATATGGAAACTAGTTGCTGGTGAGATTTAGATTTAAATAAGAAATTAAAAATGTAGATTTCTACCACGGTTGCTACAATGAAACATACATAGCTTAAGAGCGCCGCCTACCCGCGCGTGAGAGGCTCAAAAACGACGGAGCAGTAAGGTCGACCTTGAAGCGCGCATCAAATGCCGCGTTGCCTCAACGAGCCAAGCGCTGAACTAGCGTGCAAGGTTCCCGCCGAACTGTTTTTACTATGGGACATTAAGTGACGACCATATGATTTTATAGGTGGAAAGTCTGCAACTAAGTTCAGTGTTGGTCGAAATCTGAGTTTCACATACATCCGGTTAGTACAGTTTGAAGTACGGCAGTCTGAAAAGGCCATTCTTAGCCATGTCGGAGGGCTTAGAAACAGTGTTTATAATGAGCGTGGTATCTTAACAATGAGGTTCGTCCTGGTCTGAAGTGTGTTTTCTTTTCGTACGTTAGCAAAATGGGCATACGTGGAATATTTTCGTAGAATAAACCTGTTTACGAACACACTGCAACGCATTTGAAGCGTGAGGTAGGCGGCCCCCTTTAAGCCTACTCTTACCTCGCGTGTAGCCTCACACTTTAAGAATGAAGATCAGTGAAAAAATTATGATTTATCAATGGGTCAATTTTAAACATATACTCAGAAACAGTGTTGAAAATAAATATTTTGTATTGGATACTGCGATGAATAAAAATTTTTAATACGTATGTCCACACACAATTTCAGTGAAGTAAAAAATTTTAATTGCATACATCAATATTTGCCGCAGTTTCTAGCATTGAAAGTAGCCTATATTTCCAGAATTGTTTTTTTCGTACGCCATTTCTATTTATTTCTTGAAGACACATAGGTTATCCGTGTGACGGGACTAAAATAAACACACATACCTGAGAGTTGGGTGATAGCTTTTCATTTCACCACCCCGGCAAGGACTCGAACCCGGATCGCCTTATTGGAAGGCGAGTGGTCTAACCGTTTTTTTATATGTTAGGTTCCTTGGCGAGGTCTCAACTTTGCCAACGAGCCAAACACCCCTCCCCCCTTTTTCCCTTTTACAACTTTATTATTAGACAATTCCCCAGTTGTGACGGTTTTGTTGACTCTTACAATTGAAATGACTCGGACAAACACAAATTTTACACCCATCCAGACCTGGGAATCGAACCCAGAACCCCTCGTGTCTATGTCGGTCGCTCAACAAGCTGTGCTACGGGGGGTTGGCTGCCACTCGGCCGGCGGGAACCCTAAGTACTTTCTTTAGTAAATAGGTGTATGTTCAGCGTGCATCGTAAGGCGATTTATCACAAACTGAACCGAAATTGCTGTTATTTTTTATTGTTACGTTGTTTAGAAAAACATATCAAAATGCATCGTTCCTGAGTTCTAGAAGAATGTATTAGCTTGCGTTAAACTCATAAATCCACAACATCTTACCAATATTAATAACACTATTAGTAATACGTTATTTTTATATTATGAATACATTCTCGCCTTTTTAAAGTAATCAAGTGACACGCATGTAAAAATTTGTGCGTAATGCCAAAGAAATTTCCATACTGTTAAAGTGCTATAATTTTATATGTATAGGCCCTATATAATGTATTTATTTATTTATTTCAAACTATTTCAATAAACATATTGTTATGTTGTAAAAAGAGGCAATTTAGTATGCTGGGGAGACCTCTGTGATCTTCATGCCTTTAAAATCGTTATTTTTAGTTATTTTACCTCACGTAATTACTAGACCTTTCGTCCTACAGTAAAAACAAAATGCAATGTTTGTTGAATGCATCTTTCCGCGCCCGTAATTAGCCGCATGTTTACGACACCTAATATGAAACATTTTCCGAGCGGTGGAGGTTTAGAAAGTGGTCTTCCGTCAGGTCGCCTCCAAATTTGGAGCGGTGTAATTAGAGGTCCGGAAATAGCCGCCTTCCATCCGATTCCCCGAAAACCAGTTCCCCCAATGATAAGGGGGGGGGGGGAATTGGTATGACCGGCGACTCGTCTAGCTACGACGTCGGACACCCCCTCCCCCCTCGGTCAACCAGGACAACCCTCGTCTAAATATGGTGGTCACCGACAAGCGAGGCTCTTCCCCGCCGCGCCGTCCGCTTGATAGTTGACGATCCTTCCCTTCACTCTACTTTGTTTACGTGGCCTTGAGAATGACCCGCACAGCCGGGAGTACAGTATGTTCGAAAATCAAGGCCACGGTAAACAGCGTTTATTCATTTTTTATTTTTGTATTTGTACCAGACTTTTTTTTTTTTGAAATTGTGACTAAATTTAAGATTTATTAGAATTTTTATCTATTACAGTTTTTTTTATAATGGCTGGGCAAAGTCAAAATTTTGATGTCACGGTTTTATTCTTTATTTATTTATTTTTTTATTTTAGAAGTTTTACTTATGTCCCCAGGTTTTATATGTTTAAGCTTACTAAGGGATGGCTTGACTATCTAAACCTAAGAAAACGACGCAAACAATTATTTTGCCCGTGCTAGGATTCGAACCCAAGACCTCTCGCACCCTAGGCAAAAATTGTATAAAAGAGTCCCTAAGTTATTTACGTGTCCAAATTCACCCCCACTTATGGTATTATTATTATTATTATTATTATTATTATTATTATTATTATTATTATTATTATTATAAGTTAGCGCGCTAGCATAAACGGCGGACTGACGAGCTGGCTAGGCCGGAGACGCCCAAGGCCTGCACGGAGCGGCATCATAATTGGCTCTAATGTCGATGCGAACACGGCAGACCTTCGCGTGTCCGCGCACCGTGTCCTATATACCGCTACCACTGTATGCAACCTGCAGTTACTTCCTTCCTTAAAGTAAGGTTAATTCTGCTGCATGTTGGAAAGAAGATGTGTTTTCTCACGGGAGAGTTTGGCACAGGGAACATTTCTGCCGCTAGTTTCACTGCTATCGCTAAGGGACCAGAAAAATACGAAACTGTATTGAAATTAAATTTTAATAAGCTTCGAAATGACAGAAGTCATTTAACTTAATTTTAAAATTAAAATTAACCAAATTCATGTTTTAAATTACTAACTTTATGTAACTTAAAATTCAAGAAAGCTCTGTGATTGGTCAGTTTGCTCATCTTAACGATATCAGCGCTCAAACGGCAAGAATTTTCCCTGTGACAAACTTTTAACATTGACCTTGCCAACATGTAGTATTACGATCAATATTTGTTATGCCTAAACGAGAGCAGACATGTAATATTTGATTGGCAGTTTAGTTTCAAATCGTCTTCTCCGTATGGGCTGATTAGTTTTTCAAGGCGGTAAATATTATGGTATTGGCTAATTACATAATTAACTAAATTTGATTAATTGACTTTTTAGTGGAAACCGTAAAATTTCTTCTTTTGAAAAAAAAAATTGCTGTCACAGCAAAAACCATATTAAACAAAACTGCCAAAGAGATTGTTGATATTTGCTCTCGCTTAAGCTTAAAAAAATTATTACCTCAAAAACCAGCAGCAACAAGAAAATATGTTCTTAATATTCCACTATACACTTCATGTACGAGTTCTAGGTTTCAAGTCGTAATATTAGTTTTACAGCATAAATTAAAAATGTGTTCAGGTAGAACCAATTTCCTGTATATGTTCTTCAGCATTATTGCGCTAAATTTGCATTACTTGTAAAATACAATTCGTAAACAGTAAGAAAAAAAAATGAGTACACGACTTTTTCTCACACTGTTTACACGTTGCATTTAACGTGTAAAGCAAATTTAACGCAAAAATTATAACGTACGTATACATTAAAATTGTTATACATAAACACATTTTTTTATTTATACCGTAAAATAAATATAACGGCATAAAAACCAATAATTTGTACCTCACGAGTATAGTGGAATCTTAAGGGCGCCGCCTACCTGCACATTAGAGGCTCAGAAGTGACGGAGCATTAAGGGGGACCTTAAAGCCCACTTCATGTGACTAATCGCCTCAACGAGCCAAGCACTGGACTAGTGTCCAATATTTCCACAGATCCACTTTTACTATGGGACACTAGGCGATGACCATATTTTTATATTGGTGGGAAGTCTGTATCAAAGTCCAGTGCACGTTTATATAAAATTTTCACATACATCTTGTTAGTACATTTTAAAGTAGGGCAACATAGAAAGGCCCTATTTTAGCCATGTTGGAGGGCTCCGAAACAGTGTTTTAATTAGCAAAGACATTACATTTTTTTTCTTTATGTACATCGGTAAAATGAGCGCATGTGGAATAGTTTTAAAAAAAGTGTTAACGAACTCATTGTAACGCATTTGCATCGCGTGGTCGGTGGCACCCTAAAAGCGCTCTGTACACAGTAAAAAAATCGTAGTTTAACAAGAAAAAGCTAATAAATTTATTTTAGAACCTTTATCAGTCTAGGCACTACATGTCGCAGGTCGTTAAAGTGGTCTAAATCTTCCTAATGCCTGTAGGGATTAGTAGGATATATTTTTAAGAGCAGAGTGTTTGGTGTTAAAAACAAAATAACCTTCGACGACCTGTCACACTTCATAAATTTTTTTTGTTCTTTTACAAAAATATTTCTTGCAAACCGATTGTCAAAGACAATTTTGTGACACTTCAAACGATTGTTAAAATGTACAAGAAATACCTTCATAGACAGTGTTTTAGACAAATGACGATGTATACACGTCCATAGGTTTTCTGAGCACGCACGGGCGTACGTCAAGGCCGCGTTCAGAGCTTTACTTATCGGAACACAGCAGGGGCCGGATGGTGAGACCATTCGCCTCCCACCAAGGCGATCCGGGTTTGATTCCCGCCGGAGTCGGTCCCCGGGTTTTCGCATGTGGGAATCGTGCCGGACGATGCCGTTGGTCGGTAGGTTTTCTCGGGGGTCTCCCGTTTCCCCCGCCCTTTCACTCCGGCGCTGCACCATACTCACCTCATGTCACCCCTCACCACCGCTGAAGACCTCGATGTTAAGCGCTGACCAAAAAATCTCTCACTAACTCACTCGGAACATAGCCGTCATAAAAAAATAAGGCATTATATGGAACCCTGCTCGTGTTTTCACCGAGAACCAGCAGAGTCGAACAACACTAACATAGAACCAGTCACGCGACAGACATGTTCCTACTAGCACGAACATCATTCTCAGTCAGTTAAGTCTGCATTTCTACCTAAACATCTGAGGATTCTTCAAGATTTTCGTGTGCTCCATTACGGGCCGGTGAATTACAGAACATTTTTCAATTATTTCCCGTCGAGTAACCTCTAATTATCCTCAGTGGGACGACACGAATACTTAGTTCCCAGATCTTCCTAACCGTCTGTTAAACTCATTTTGGAACTTATAATTTTACTTGAAAAGCACTGTTCAAGTTTGTATTGTATGCGTGTTTGCAACAAACAATGTTAGACTGAGGAGGAAGGTAATGAAAACTAACTACTGCATAATTTTCGTGAGATTGTGTTGAGATTGCACATACTATTTTCTTTCATTTGTGTCAGAAATCCTATTTAATGTTCTCTAAAAGCCACAGTTACGCAAGACGTTGTTATATTACAGCAGGAATCAGCAACAATACACTTTGGGTGGAACCATGAAGTCTTCGAAACTATACTCTGTCGCGAGTTATCTGGCGTCGCAATCCTATGATATTGACTACCGTACTAAGATGTGTTCTATTTCAAATCAAGTACACATTCTGTCATCTGCCGAACTGATATGATTAGTTAGTTTCTTGTTTAAGTCATTAGAGTTGGTAGCCTTGAAAGTGACGTCCGTGAATTCCAACAAAATCACATTTGGCGGATTTCCGCAGATGCTGTTTTCTCAACCGACACTCGATTTTTTTTCTTAAGTTTCCGTTTCACGCCAATCTGGAAGGTCTTCGCAATCATGGGTAATCTTAGCTTTACATTCAAGACTGTGAGGATTTCCTCTGTTATAACATACCTTCGAACAGACACGAAAGAAAGCTTTTTGCCTCTTCCTTGCCATTCTGTAAAGTGGTACCAAGAACTAACAGCTGTTGAGAGGCACTTTGCTGAAACATTGCTATTTAGCAGACTGTGACGGTGAGTAGAATGTTGTCAAATATCATTCTCGTATGTTTTGGCATGGCATATTAACATTTTGAACCGATTCTCGTTCAATTTCGGTTCAAATAAAAAATTTTCACATCGTGTGAGCATTGCCATTTTCAGCTATTTCTATAGGAAGTACCCGTTTAAGTAATTTCAGCAGTGTATTAAGGTCGTTATACAAGCCCTGCAAAGACGAATTTCGAACATGTATTTTAATTGTAACTTTTTTGAATATTGTTCCCGAGTTACGTGTTGGTACAGGACCACAATGTTTGGTTTCTGAGAGTCACGTACCATAAAACCCGACGGAGCTGTGACGGTGTAATTTGTCGTGCCCAACTACAGCTTAAGTCAATTAATGAGGAACAATTTAACACAGATAGGTTTGAGAAAATCACACTGCCTATCTGTACAACGTAATTAGCTACAAACTCCTAAATTTTTTACTGCAGCATATTTAATTTCCTAAATTTGTACAGAAATCGACCACGTTTTGCTCACCTTGTTGAGTGCCACTACAGGGCCTTGTTTCGTCGGTAAAATTTTGTTAAATAATGTACACTAACAAACATGCAACGTTTTATTTCTGACCGTCATGTCTTTAGTCCAACAAATATCATTCTTTAGTACATACGTTTCTTCTTGTGCAGATAAACCTAACTTTTATAAGCACACTTTACATACATTATTCTTTTTTATTTTTCAGTGTGTATTTCACGTTGTCTTTCATTTAGGCTACAGAATTATAAATGTTATATGAGAAAGAGTAATGAAAACAAATTATACCAAACAAAAAATAAAAATACTTTTTTTATAGCAATGTGTTACTATTTGAAGGTTTCCTAGAAAGGTGTATCAACATAATATCCAGTACAGTTTCATTCTATGTTTATTACATGTCACTCTGGATTTAAAAGTTTTCTGCCCATGTTAGCTTAGTTAGAGTCTGGTTCAGTCCAGAATTTTAGTTTAAAAACAGGTACAGATTATGCACATAAACAATGTAACCCATCATAACAATTGTTGGCTTGACACGCTTCAGTACCGAGCCGCTGTAATCTGGGGATGAAACCAACATTCTTCCAGCCGCAGCACAACATGATAGGTAAACAATATACTTAGTTAAGGGTAACTCTACTACATCCTAGAAAGCTATGTCTTATTAGTTTGGCAAGAGACTGTTTCTGCATATATGCTGCGTTGCTGCCTGTCGGTAAGAGGTCTAATTTACCTTGGCGTTTAAGAAGAAAACTTCTAACTTCGTCAATGTTCGGTTTTGAATCCGAAGTTCTCTCTATAAATGCCTGCGTAAATGTAACTTGCCAAATCAACTAGCTACGAAACTTTTCCTTTGCCAAACTCGTTCATCATAAATTCGGCTGTCTTCCTAACCTGTGGTAGACTTAATATTAGCGTAGTGCACAGGGTCATCTTTCTTGTACAAAAAGGTGTACATTGTCTTGTTCACATCGACTTCTAGTGAATGGAAACGTGTATAGAAGGAACAGCCACCAAGCGCAATTGTGGCTGGCCTACAAGGACACAGAATATTTAGGAATACAGAAGTGAAATAGCTGGTAGTTCGGCGAACTCAGTCACACACGCCAGCAAAATGGCGTTCCTGGCCAGCAACATGGCGGAAATACCTACCGCCAATGAGCGTAAGGCGGCTGCCCTGCTAGCCGGCAGCCAGGCCAATAGGAAACCTGCCGTAACATGCAGGAGCCAAACATACACGG
>PNEQ01011963.1:24826-59811 GCA_003012365.1 Medauroidea extradentata | reverse complement strand
ACAGCCTCGGGCAGCCAATAAGCGGCGAAGTTCGCAATTATCAAACGAGCCGCCACGTCATTTCACGTCTGTATTACTATTTAGTCTGTGACAAGGACTTGTATGATGCACTGTGCGGAATACGGACGGGTCTACTATTCCTCATCAATTGTCTTCAGTTAAATGTAAACACAATACTTTCAAACGCGCGCAATTATTTCTTCCTTAATAGCTCACAGAAGACGAAGTATTTTGAAATGAATAATATCGTGGTAGACGGATTTAGCTGTTGAACGAATTTTGTAAGATTCTTCTCTGTTTGTCACTGCACTGAAAACAGGGCCTTGTCTAACAACTACAATATAGCCATTTTGACTTTTAATTATTTCGGCTGTAAGAGATCCAATAAATATCGCACAGGTTATCCCTAATAGTCCCGAAAACATATTTCAAATCTTCATGTAAAGCCACGAGTTGCTGCTTTATGCATATACTAGCTGTCCCGTTGCGGCTTCGCCCGCGTGTACTATATAAAAGAGTACCAAACTTTTAATTACGTATTAATTGATGGTGTTACTATATTCTCTGTATGTCTTTAAATTTTCGAATTACCTTAAATTGGTCTGTATATATTTACGTACGCAAACTTTAAAGAAAAGAGCATGTATCCTGTAAACTTCATTTTAAAGCAAAAGCCACATCGATATCTCAAACTGTTCAAAAGACACGGATAATTAATTGAAAACACGTTTCATTTTTTTACCGACTCTCAAGGACGAAATTTTGAAAAATCCTAAAACTACTTTTTAGACATTTACATGAGCACCATTCTGATGCAAATATCACCTCAATATCTTAAGTGGTTTAAGATAAATAGAGGATTTATTGAAAACCTTCTCATCCCCTTAATTTCCGAATTTCGAAAAATCTAAAAATTATGAAATATGCATTTGCTCAGACAATGTTTTGAAGTAAAAATATTAACAATATATCATCAGGTTAGAGAGTTATCGAGAATTTCGCGAAAACGCGTTTTGCCCCTTTTCATCCCTTTAATTTTTAATTTTCGAAAAATCCTTTCTTAGTGCGTGCCTACGCCGTGAGGGGAAGCTAGGCTGAAAATTTCACGTTTCTAGATCCAGCTGTTTGGGCTATGCGTTGATGAGTGAATTAATGAGTGTAGCACTTCATTTTATATATAGAGATTATTTTTGTATCTAATATTTATCAAATATCGCGAAACAGTTACATACGTGAGTTGAAAACCGTTTTTGCTGAACAGTACAGTTTTTATCGTCACAACAATATTTATGACTTATCTTTTACTTAATTAAATTTTCTTTCAAAGTTGATAACTATCCAAAATTATACCATTTTTAGTCTTAAAATAATTACGATTCATTGTCAAAACCACTTTTAACACATCTATGTGACGGTTTTACTATATCTGCCCCTTTTAGAGTTTAAACATTATGCATCCGTAAAAAAAGAGTATAAATAGTAACTCGTGATCATAACATATTTAAGGTGTACACGTCCTTATACAAGAAAGTTGGCCGTTTGTATTGATCACTCAATTTCGAAGGAAGCTATCTTGTAAACTACCTAGCAGCACACCTTTGCGTACACATTTGGTCTTCTCTGTCTTTTACAAGAATTATTCCCATTTGAATCCCTACTAGGCATTCGAGAGCCTAGTTATCAAGGACCAAGGATGCAAGGAAACTAGCATAGTTTATGTAGAGGTTCCCCGTTATATCCTGTGCGTGTAAATCCACTGATAAATGTAGACTGCGTCGAAAATGATTCCATGATAGGAACCACTCAATTCGAGGGAAAGCTACAGCAGTTGTAGACTTCCAGGATATAGTCACACTTATCCAACACGTTTACACGTTAAAAAAAGAAGGAACTGCTTTTTATACGAGTATGAAAGGAGAGGATGCCAGATTCGTATGGCAAATTAATTGCAGCTTCCTAGTGGAGGTGTGGGTGAAAATTTCTCCTCCGTCACCGCCTCCTTCTTAACCAGACCTACTTCTTCGACGGCGCAGTTACACAGTTGCGTGAGAGCAATCACAGTTCCCAGTCATCTCACTGCGTGGTTATCACAGGTGGAAGGCGATTGACTACTGGGCGAGGCGTTGACCTTGACACGAGAGAACCAGTCTTGCTTTAGTTGCTAGTTCAACTTGTTCTGTTAGATATTTTTCTTGTATATTTGTTTTCGAGTCACAATATTTAATCAGGTTTTATTATTGTAATTTTCTCTTTGACAAGACATAGGATACATTCTTGATAAACTGATTGACATAAATAATAATGTAATCTGTCATTAATCAGTCACGCAGAATCATTGCAAGGAAATTATAGGTTAACCTTCAAGAATGACTACAAATCCAATTATAAGATAAACCTTTTAAGATGAACATGTAACACTTTTATGACCTCCAAAATTCATCACAAATATCTAAAATGTCTCAGCATTACCATATTTACCAAAAATGTTTTAAAACAGAAGTTATTGCAGAAAATAGATAAATAAAATTTGGCATCTAGCTCTCCTCCTTAAGGCTTGGTTTTAGTCGCCATATTGTCATTCTATTTTTCGCCCTTTTTTTTAATTCTTATAAGAAAAATTTTAAATATGCAGCTATACCGCAAATTCTATTTATTTCGTGCGCTACAGTAAATGCATTATTGTTTAGCTGTAAACGTATAACTACACCACAGTCAGCCAAGAAATTTGAAACCCGTGACTGTATTTTATCTTCACGAGCACGGAAGCTAACAAAATTAAAATATATGTTAACGCTGTTGACTTTTTCTTTTAAGTTTGACTTTAGTGACGAGACTTCTCCAAACGTTATTGCTCTCCGTTAAATATGTTTAATTTTATAATTACTTTTGAGTCACTGCCAACTAGACTACGTTTTCTCCAGTCTGTGACTTCATTGAAATGTTAATGTTTACGGGAGAAAGTATATTTTAATGATTTGTTTATATTTTTGTTTGGCTTTACGTATCGTCGATAGCGAGGATATTATAGACGATTACACACAAGTTAACAGGACAAGAACAAGGAGTAGAGTCGGCCATGGCCTATGTTAAGAGTCCGTGCCACTAAACATGGTGAGTTTTCCTTCATTTCTTGTTGATTCGAATTCGACAAGATTTATTTGAAAAAATTTCAATAGGGGCTTATCAAAATACCTTATCTTTCCCTATACACATTGTATTCGACGTATTAAAGTGTAATTACGAAAATGTTAAACTAATTCAAAATTTAAGGCAATAATTGTCTCACAGCATCTAATAAGCTCTAACTCCTGGTGCCAATTTAGTCAAATAATACGCACCTAATTGTAAAATGTAATGTTTCTACTAAGAGACATTGCCGACAATTCGTCGCACCCTTAATTTATGGAAGTAAAATGGAAAATTTCAACAGGAAAGGTGATACAGCATCTGAAGGAACCATCCCAGCATTCGCCTGGAGAGATTTCGAGAAACCATGGAAAACCGAAATCCGGTTGGACGGAGCAGGGGATGGAAACCAGGTCCTCCCGAATACGAGTCCAGCGTGTTTGCAAGCGTTGAAAGTTACTTAAAGCACTTGCTAAGTACGGACAATCAGTCTCTTGCCCAGCGAAGCGCAGCGAAGGTTGTCCACGACTCAGGACTGCCTACTATTTAACATACTTGTCAAATACGCTATAAACCTAGATTTCCAGGGAGTGCTTTTTTTTAATGACACTTCGTGAAAGCTTGCACTGTGTCAGGTCGTACAAGAAATAGCACAACCGTACTTGCTCTATGCGTCTCAAGGATTCGGTTTGTCTTAGCATGTTTTCCGTGGTTTTAGCCCTGAAACGCCATTCACCACTGTAATTAAATAACGAAAATATACGGGTCTTTTAGCAACTAGTGTGAGATTTTTATAATTGACAACAAGTCAAGCCAAATATCCGTTAAATCGTTTTATAGAAATATTGTAGAAAGTCTTTTTTATCTTCACAGTGGAAGATAAGTTACGATATACGTAACGACAACATAGCAAAAGCCAATGAAGTGTCACAGTTTCCAATCCTATATGCAAAAAAAAAACGTTTGTGCCACTTCACGTATGTATGAAACACAAAACTTTATCCATACGTTCGTTTTAATCTGAAAGTAGCTGAGCTACAACTATGAAGTACCAAGAAAAACTATCATGCAAAATTATATTTAGCAGTCTAGAAGAGAATATATTATGCAAGAAAGGACAATTCTAGATCATTTTGTCTTCAAAACAATAATAAGTGTTATCAATTCTGTGGAAGAAAATATGTCCAGAAGTGCGATATACATTCTGCTTTGATCAAGGATTTAGCGATTTTTGTACAAGTCAAGTATATTGGCATCCTTCGCGGTTTCTAAACACGAGTTTATGGCGTGTTTCTCTTTCAAGTCTTCTTCCAGCCATTTATTCTGGTTTGATTTTCGTGGAAGTATTGCGCAGCCAAACTCACCCAAGATTCGAACCAACAGCCTTTTTTGTTAAAATCAGCATCCAAGCTGCTTCTTCCAAGATTAACTGTACCAAATTCCAAGGTATGATGCCTACAATCCTTACACCCGTATACACATTCCAATCCTGCACAGATATAAATTTTCTATACTGAAATCAGAATGTTTATCATTTTTTATTCAAGTGGTCACAATAATATAGGACTATTATCTAATTTCCTTCTTTTCTTCTACACGTACATTTAAGTGGGCGCGAAGTTTCCTGCGTTAGCTTAGAATACAGAAAGTAATTTTTGAAAGATGACTTTCGGCTAACGTACGGAAAAAATCTTAAAGCTATAACTAAAATCGCTTTTGCCGTGAGCACGTTAAGTTGAAGACCAGTCAACGAATTATATTCATAGTCTTATATAAATACACATAAATATCACTTTATGTTAGATGAAAACTATAAGAAAACATTAACCTAGAATTTTTTTATAAAGAGCTTGAGTTTTGTAATGATATTTATTGTATATGGGTTATTTCGCTAAAATTATAACAGTGATTATGTTGTGTTCTGTGAATAAAATAACAGGAAATATGATTTATGCAACAGATTGTAAACATGTGGAATTTATCTGATGTTCTAAATGAAATGGAAAACGAAAATATAAACACTATTGGCTAAGCTTAATAATGAAATAATGCCATACGATAAGAAAGTTTGCACTTATCACAGAGGTCCAAATTGTATCTTCCTGAATGTAATGCAGATAGCATAATATGCCAGTCAACATGTTGAGTTATTTGTTTAATTGTCCTTTCTTATCTATCGACTTCTGGAAGCTAGCTGCCCTGTAGTTAAATGGCAGTTTACGTAAAATGAAAATCCCTGGTTTGAACGTACACGTCAGATGCATGCATATGTCGAATTTAAAAAATTTTATATCCTTGAAATTTTAGTTATTTACGTTGTGCCTGCATCACAATCAATAATACTAACATTTGCGAACAGCTTTTTCTTTTCTGTACTAGGCTTGAATCTGTTGTCACCCTTTATCCGTACGTATTTAGTGTATATACTGTGACAAATAAACGTTTTGGAAACTTTTAAGTGTATTGCGTCATATTCATAACTAATCAATTTGTGATGTGAGTACTATTTAATACAAACATTATTAATGCGCAATTTATTACCACAGGTGTCGTACACAAATGCGTATAAATAAATCGTCGTTAACTGTAATCTTTGTGTCTCACAAATACGTAGCCAAGCCAGAGAGAGAGAGAGAGAGAGAGAGAGAGAGAGAGCCGAAATAAGCGATGCACAGGTTACGCCTAATTAAGTCTTGTCTGTCACAACCCACTACCAGATAATATACCCTAATTGCTGGTGTCCTCGTTAGGCTCAAGTTCATCTTCTCGACCCATAGACCTATTCCTAGAAGTTACCCGTGCATGTAATTTCGTCTGAGAACTGAGCCACGGCGAACAAAAGACGAATATAAAAAGAGAACGAGGGAATACGGTTTCGTGTTTTTCTCTGTTGAAAACATGGAACACCACAGATAGTTTGAACGTAACGATATCGGTGAAGACACGCCCAAAGAACTGCCTTTGCTCGTTATATCTGCGTCTCACAACCCACTTGCAAAAACTAATTACAGCTCTCTTCCTTCACGGTTATGGCTGATTATAAACATGTCCTACTTAGTTTATTAGCGATGCATTGTTTTATGTTGCGGTTATGCTACAGGTACGAGGTGACGCAACGGTAACATTTTGGACACCCATTCCTGAGGACCCGGGTTCGATCCCCGATTCCGGCCATCCTGATTTCGGTTTTCCATGGTTCCCCGAAATTCCTCCGGGCGAATGTTAGAATGTTTCCTTAACAATGGCCATGGCAAATTCCTGTCCCTGTTCCTGTAATTGTGAAAAAGTTGTTCGTCGCCGTCTCGAATGACTTTGTTTTCAACTTAAGCTCACATTTCAGTAAGTTATCACGAATGAACCTAGTATCTATTAAAGGTCAACGTAATATTCTTCATATACAGTTTTTTTCTTAAGTAGAAATGTTCGCACACTCACAGACTAAGTGTCCCTGCTGATTTTAATAGTATGTGTTATTAAAAAGTCATCAAATGTCGTGCATAACAGCAGAATGAAACTGAATTTAATTTTCGCTCATCAATAAATAGTATATCGACGATATAGCTGAACCTCTGGGAATAATTTCCATCATACATATCCTAGAGTTAACATCCGGTGGATATAAAATATTGCTATATTTTTACTGTTCTTCTAGTTCTAAAATGTTTGTATAACACTTCTTGCAAGAGTTATTCATCAATTGAATTCTGGGTGTATGTGGTATAGTCGCCACATTTTGCCAACATTTGGAAAAATAATTCTAGTGCGTGACTGGGTTTGTTTCTAAAAACGCATAAATTTTTCATAACTCGGGCCACAGATCGAAATCGACGCAGACTTGTACAGCGTTCGACCACTTCAGAAGCTTAATTGCCAGACAGTGGGACGGTCAATTGGAAATTTACGGTTGCAAGTCGTATCTCACGAAATAATATACTTATTTAATCCAATTTTTTTTTTCAGTTCACTGTAATAACATTGAATTAAGAGGTTCATTTCTCTGTTAGTGCAAAAAGGGTCGCAGTTGGCGCAGTGGTTAGAGCGCTCACCTCCCACAAGGCGATCCGGTTTCGATTCCTGGCGGGCTCAGTTCTCGGATTTGCGCATGTGAGAATCGTGCCGGACGATGGTTGGCGGATTTTTTCGGATATAGCCCGCTTCCCCCACCTCCTCATTCCGACGTTCCATACATACACCATGCCATCCCTCAACAGCGCTAAATACCTATATGTTAAATACTGACCAATCTCATTCTGTAGCTACAAAATGCATACAATATACGGTTAAATAAAATTAACGCTTTTTCGTCATATCTCAAAAACCTATTCCCACTAAATTTGGTATGTGAAATATTATAGTAGAGCATATTTACTTGTGTTAATTAATTTTTCACGAAAATTGTATTGAAAATGTTGGATCTATAGAAAACTTAAATTGATTCGCACTGAAAATAAAAAGTTGTAGCTAGTCTTCCCTGCTAAATTATTTTGTAGTAACCAGAAAACAATTTTGTGTTGGCCACACTTTTTTAGTGGTATCAACAAAATGTTTTTGTGGTAACCACAAAATAAATTTTGCAGAATATTTGTAGCTGTCACAAAATGTTTTCGAACATTCCCAGCGAAACTTGGCAGACTGAAATTACTAACAACAAACATGAAGTATATTACACTTTTTTCTATCGCCATTTTGTAATAAAGTGCTGTCTAAAGAAGTTTTATTGCGTGTTTCATAACCTAAAAAACCAAATGTGGTACACAAGTTCTACTGAAATATAACATTATGTACTTTTAAGGGGCTGGAATTATTATTTTGTAAATGTGGAATACCTGTACATATTATTTTACATTATTGTGGTGTATAAATGTAACCATGTAACCTAATTTAAAACCTTTGCATTCAAACTCCACTGTCCACCATTTTTTAAATATTATTACACGAATAAATTTATATTTTATGCAATATCTCACAGAACACTACCCCGATTCCTTCCAAATTTGGTACATATTACATACTACAGCAAACCGCGATAAATATATTTTTAATTTTTTAGATATTTATTTTCAAAACTGCTAACATAATAATATTTTAAGTTAATTTGTTGTTTCTACCATAACGATTAATTAATTTCAGTTAAACTCAATTTCCTGTTAGTGCCAATTACAAACTTCAAGTAAGCTTAACTACAGCTTGTGTGCTATATAAGTACCAATCAAAAACATAGCACGTGCGTATACAATTCCTCTTTATTGAATTTTTGTGTAGAACCATGAATTACATTTAGTTTTAATTTCATATTTCGGAAAACAATTTACGGTTTAGAGCTACATTTTCCATACAATAAATAGCCACCCTATAAAGTAGATTATTTAAACCAGCGTTATTTAGTTGGGACAGAAAACACTTAATTTCAGTATAGCATCTGTATAAAAATGCAAGACTAATGCGCGTTATCTGCGAAATTTTAAGCGATTTCAGACAAATTTATGCTAACAGTACTTATACAAAGAATAATACAGCCCTACAAAAGTTTTCCACTGTTTTGTGTGATAACGCTACATGAAATAAAGAAAAGCTATGAAGTAATTTCTAGCAAAATTATTTTCACAAAATTGGAAATATCAGCAATGTTATGGTAGTCCATGTTTGCAAAGATATTGTAATAGTTTAGAAAAATACTATCAAAAATAAGACCAGTAAATATTTTAGGTTGGTTTGTCGTATATACGAAAACACTGACTGATTCATGGACGTAACCGGAGGGGGATGGTTCAGGGGTTCTAATCCCCTCCTAAGTAACAAAATTTGGAAAAAAATATATAAAAATATAAAACATTTTTTTACCAGTACAATAGTAAATGTTTCGTTACGAAAACTGCTGAAATAGCACTATTTTGCACATTGTAATCCAAATTTTCCCGGGAGAGGATCCCAGAACCCCGACTTATAATAGAGGGTCAGTGTTGATATATAATATTCTCAAGTTAACCTTTCCCCTTCCTTCACCACAGAAGTTCTCACTACGCCACTGGGCATATTCAAATCGACGTTAGTACATTGAAACCTAACTTGTGATGTAATTCGTTACTCATCGGCTCATTTCAAAAATAGTTCTCAATCGAGTCCGTTCTAAGTAATGTATGTATTTGTGGTATTGTAACTGAGTGTCGCACAAAATTTCTGGTTAATTTTATTTCTGTTGGCATGAAGACTTCCTTTAAAATATTATTCAAATGACTATTATTTCCATCTGAATTAAAACTCGGTTGTTTTTCGTTTAATAGTGACTTCCACTCACCTAAATTGACATCCACTGCTCCTAAACGATTACCCCAAATTCTTCCTGCGTTCTTGCAACAAGATGCAAACTACATAGTTCTTTGTGAGCGAAGTTCCACACGTCACTGAATTAATCCGTCGATCCAGTTTGGAAGCGTAAGTTCACGTTTCCTCTTTCTACTACATTTTATTTCTTGCGCCGTGAAGAGAAAAAAATTCAATTTGGAGCGATTTTTCCGGCACACTTTTGCAGAATCCTGGTCACCTGGGATCGCAGCATGACGGTCCACGGTAAGGCACGTACGCGAGTTAATTGCCCGATAATTACGGCACGTTAGCCCACTTTCCTCGACCGTACGTGCGTGGAGACAACCCCTGTCCTCTTCCAGACGAGATTCGCCAAGGTGTAGAAAAAAGTACTCTCTCCAGACGAGCACTTTCACTTTTTAAGTGCATAATAATACTGTCTACATTTAGCAGGTGTCTTATTTATTTGCTAAGTGGCATTATGATGATAATAATTTAATTATTAATGCAGGCAAATTGTAAAATTATATTGAACATAAAGAGTTTTTATCAACTCAAGTGTTTCTTGTAGTATTGCAGCTTCCTGGCGCGGAATTTAAAAAAAAAAATCTTGGAATTTGGTTTCGTAAATTGTATACTCTTACCTTGAGATAAACTAAAATTTCTTAATTTTTAAGAAACGTCAATATTCCAATCACATAGAAAAAAAAGTATTTTTAGCAGCTGCATCGCATGTTACTCACGTGCCGTATTAATATTTACTTAACATAAAACAAATACATTCATATTATAATGATATACTATTTTTGTAATATCTATCTAATTTATTTTAACATTCTTGCTAAATTATAATTACAAATTAAATCACAAAAAATTTAAACTTTTTTTTGTGATTGTTAAAATTATTTTACAGTAATAAACAACGTAAAAGTTGTCAATTTACCGAAAACTGTATTTCCCATCCGAGACGCAGGCGCAAGGAAGCTACACAGGCTACACTGACGAGCACAAGTGTGCAAAAAATTAATAAACGTCTCTAATATAAGCAAGTATTTCGAAAGCAAAATATGTCTGCAGAAATAGAAAAATAACACTTTATGGAACCCAGCGTCAATTCCACTGGCCTTGATGCTGTAAAGATAACTACTTGTATGTCACACCAGTGTAAACACTATTACGATAAAAATTGCAGTGGCATCTTAGTATGACGTTAGTTTGCGTTTGCAGCAGCGCTGCAATACGGAAGTGACAAGCCAATAGTTTGTGGCTGCAGTATGTAATGAGACCTTGAAGCTATGTCTGTAATAGATGGATACTAACGCCCCAGCCTATCTCAGGCTCAGTAAACAATGACGTTGTAGAGACACTTGTTCATGCTGTCACTTGATTGGAGTATGCTATTTCCAAGTCAAGGACTAAAGCCTAATGAATGAGTGGATGAGACACAGCAGTTTAAGACCTTGTTACGGAGTTTTGCAGCGATTTCGAAAATATTTTTTTTATTGCTACATAATACTCATATCAAAATTTCGCTGCACAGTTTTGACACTTATATGTTATAATTTGTAGCTTAAATTTTTTGTAGAATTATACTGAACGGTTTTTTAGATTTCATTACCCAAAGTAACACGTTTTTCGTCGTGAAAATAAGCAAAAACGAAGGAAATTATTTTTTTGCTGGCGAATGGCACATTATTTTAAAAAAACGCGTCCACAGTATTGTGCATCGTGTGATTGCACATTGACTCAAATTTTTTTCAAAACTTTTGGTTTAAAATATTTGAGTTCTTGGCACCAGTCTGAAAAAAACTCGGGAACAAGCCCTTAAAGAGACTGTTCTTGCTGAAAGTGCGTTAAGGGTTACGCCTAACACGCGCTTAAAATGTGTTTCAGTGTGTTCACGAATACATTTGTTTACGAAAATGTTTTACACGTGCCTATTGTGTCAATGTACGAAAAGAAAATACACTTCAAAGGATGACGGAAAGGTGGTTTCAAGTACTCGTCGATTAGAAAAATCATTCCGGAGCCCCTCAGAATATCTAAAACAGCTTTTTTGACCTGTTACATCTGGAAAACTACTCACAGGATTCGTGTGAAACTACTCAAGAAGCATGCAGTGGACTTAGCTTAAAACTTCCTGCCAATAATATGATGGGATCACCGCTGAGAGTGTCAGTCAGGTGAGTGATCTACAATACAACTGCACGCCGTTTCAGTTACAGCTTTCATGGTAAAATTTCCGACTGGACTAAACTTGGACTGAATTCAACATGTAGCGAACCTAAAGTAAAAGTAGACTGAAATGTGTTGTGGTAAAATTTTCTATCCAGATTGACATGTAAACATTGACTGAATCTATGTCTATAGGTCGTTCGGGATAAAGTGAGCACTGTAAGTTTAACCTTTGAAAAATATCGCTAGCCATTACTGCATATAATTCAACATTAACTATAGTGCCCTTACTGCTTGTATGGTTGGTAGCGATTTGCCGAAAATAGTTCCGCGTATTTTCTCAATTAAATACAGTAATATTAAAATAAAATCAACTGAAATTGACGTACTTGAATTTTGCATAGATAATGAACTTTTATTTATCAAACTATAACGGTTGCTATCGGCTGCGCAATTTATCTTACATGCGCACCCATCAAAGTGACGTGTCTAAGAGAGGTTAGATATTTCCCTTTGTTAGCCGTTACGTGCGGGAAACTACGAATTGGCTGAAAATATAAATTTTACAGGGCTATTTTTAGTGCTCACTTTATACCGAATCGCCTATAAAGACATCTCTTTGCGAAACATTGAACTACAGAACAAATGAGTGTCAAAAAACCAAAAGGCGAATGTTTGTTGGATATTTTGCTTAAATTTATTCGTCGGAATACTTATTTTTATTTAATTAGTACTTCCCATTATTTTTATAACATAAAACAGTTTAATTTAGCTAGCCTAAGACGATTCTATCCTCTTACATTACCAAAGAAACTATTCAATATGGCGACCACTTCATCTTCGTTCAGTTCAGTCCGGTATGTGTTTAAAATAAACGTTTCAATCCCGATTCTACACTCCAGTCCACCTCGCCAACTGGTCTGGATTACTCACTCCACTCCTACTTCAGTCCGGTAGGAATATGTTTAAAGTAAAATTTGAATCAAGATTCTTCAGTCCACTCCTAGTTCAATCCGGATTGAGTTGTTACTCTAAACGTATTAATTGTCTTGCTGTAGAGGCGATACCGCACATTATGAGATGGTCAACATCGCCCTTGGTACCGTGCCTCACTCACACCAGCGCGTGGCCAGTAGGCGGGCGCCTTAATGGACTCTGAATTTTGATTCACAATTCGGAACCGGTATATGCAACAAATGCTGTGTTTAATTATTTCTTGCGTGTCTTTCATAAGCAAAGCTGTGAGACAAATAAATATTTTTAATGAGTTTGACGTCTCTGAATGTGAGATCTCTATATAATTGTGCCTTTTATACCATGAGCGCGTTAAATGAACACGTGATAAGTAAAGAATTCGTCCTGATAGAATTATGGGGCCACGCCTCCCACCAAGGCGATACGGGTTCGAGTCCCGGCGTGGTCGGTCCCCGGATTTGCGCATGTGGGCCAGGATGATAAGGGCGGGGGGAAACAGGAGATCCCCGAGAACACCCCCCCCCCCTCCGAACAACGACATCGTCCGGCACGATCCCCACACGTGAGAATCCGGAGACAGACCACGCCGGGACTCGAACCCATATCGCCTTGGTGTGAGGCTAATTGTCTGACAATTCGGACACCACGGCCCCTAGCTAGTTTATGGCTCGTGACTTCATTACGTGTTTCGGAAGGCGTGTTACGGAGTATAGATTCATCCCGTCATTAGTGTTTTGAAAAAATAATGTCCTGGGGGTAACATTGCTTCTACAACAACGGTTGCAAAAATAAAATAAGAAAATGTTCAGTGCATGACGCCCATTCACAAAGCTTGGAAGTTCTGTGCCGAAACAGGCCAATAATCTTTCATGAGCTTCCAGAGCTTACATTTACTAGACTTTGAACACAGGGCAATCGGTCAACCATTACGTTTGTATATTGCGTAACAATTGTGTACTTAAACTTGTGAAACGTTTGCTCCAATTCACCTTGTTCGTGATTACTTCTGACACAAACTTTAAAAAACAAAACCGTGTACGTAATTGCTTACACTTCAACGTACATTTTGGCTGACACAACCACAGTTGTGCATATCAGCAACGTGTTTAATCCTAAATCGTACCGAATCATTTTAAAAATGTATGAATATATATATATATATATATATGTGTGTGTGTGTGTGTGAGTGTGTTGGTGTGTGTATAGGTGTGTACATGTGTGTGTTTTTCTTTCCTCACTGTGGTTAAAAGATTCGTAATGATAAATAGCATTAAAGTTTTTGCAACTTATCAGTGTATCGTAATAAATGTATTGAAACTGGTCATTATGTCAAGAGCAACGTTAACTTATACATGTAGTCGAAGATTGCGTAATAAAACATTAAATATAGCTTAGGAAGTGTTCATCTGACCGCGACTAAACCATGCTAATCCTAGTACTAAGTGGGGCAATCAAGACGCCCGTTAGACGCTAATCCACACAAAACACTGGTTTCGTAATATTATTTTGAATAAATATGCAGTTCACGTCTCGCGGCTGAAGGCAACAAATTGCTTGCAGATCGTTAATAAGATTGCAAAACGTTATAACTCATCAGCGACTTCAGTTAAATAAAAATAAAAAAAATAATAATTATGTTTCCTTGTCTGCGTCTGTTATTGATCAATATTACTTTTAAAAAGTACGTGAAATAGTAGCGAAAGCACTAATTCAAATAGAGAACAAAAAATCTGCTTGCTTTCATCCTGCTACTTAAGTTATTAAATTTAAATTGCCTTTCATAAAACATAGCGTTACCGTGACACGTGTAAGTTATGAGTTTTTTTTTTTTTTTTTTTTTAAACTCTACTGAGTCAGTTAAATAAGTATTTTTTCAGTATGATAAAAATTGGTCTTTGTGCTGAAAGAAAGCAATAAATGGTGTCGTGAATAATGCACTAGATAATTAAAGATATAGTATAGATGGTAAATAGTATGAATGTTGATCTACTAGACTGGAAATATTATGTATATACATATATATATGTATATATACATATATATATATATATATATATATATATATATATATATATATATATATATATATATATAAGTAGTAAATTTATTACGATTATATATAGGTATATATAATATTTAACACGTACAAAAACACGTTTGTGTACATTATATTTTTTATTTTAATTTTTTTTTGTTTATACAGTACTAGAATGACTAACATGTCGCGGAAATGGTTAAATTATACTAAACATTATATTGTTGTGTATAAATTATTTAATAGCTAAACAGGATTGGTATTATAGTGTTGCTATTTATAAAATGAACTTATTCACTGTTCAATTCAAATCAATTGTCCTTGCATTTACTAACAATGAATAGAAAGATTTCGGGTTTAAGAACTTCAAAGGTATTCGCCTGATATGACAAGAAATACCGTGATAAAATATAACCCTAGTAAGCCCGTTTTCACTAAACTCGACATTTGAAACGGGAGTTAGACAAACAGTCGCTAAAATATTAGTCCAATCTGAAAGGGAACTTAAACTAAAGGTCTGAAATATATGAATTCATAATGTTTTTCAAATCCGGTGTAGATTCTTTGTCACTCTTAATTAAATTACTTTTATTTATTAATGTTTCTTGCAAAACTGATCATTTTAAAGTCATTTTTGCTTCTGTTTTATGCTGTAAAGCATATCAGCATACTGTCGTATACTCTTAACTTGTTCAGTTGTAACTTTAAAGAAATTACCTTAAATATTTACCTGGATCCGAACTGTGCGGCTCGTGTGTAATGGCTAAAAAAAAATCCCTATTTCTCTTGAACAATTTTCCGCGAGTAATAACCGAATAGTTGTGAACTTAAAATGTGTAAACTAAATTTCTCTAATCCAACTGCCATCCGAGAAAAGATATTCGTGAAGGCCTAGTATTTTCGTACGTCATTCGCCAAATTAGCGTTCCCTGCATTTCCTATTTTTTTCCTTTGAATGTTTCTCCCTGCATTTCCTACTTTTTCCTTTGAATGTTTCTTGCAATGGGACAGAACAGTACAGTTTCCTACTTCTTGCTTCGTTTTATGAACCTTTTCAGCGTATTTTTGTCAATAGCGCGAATAGCTAGTTTTCCTGTGAATATCCTTTGTATTAATTTTACATACGTGTGTATACAGGTGTTGCAAAATTCCATGTCAATATTCTAGGGAAACAATCCTCACGTGTAGAGAAACAAAAAGTATCATATGAGCATAGGTCCAAAAACGCACCGTTTCTGCGCTACAATTGGTAATACATGACGTATGGTTGGCTCATGCTGCTGTTGGGCATCATTACAGCAGTACACAACATGTTACTATGCCACACACTACGCCACTAACACACAGTCACTAGAAACAACCGTGACACAGCAACATGATCCTGCCAGCACGCTATCAACCATACGTCATGTATTGCCAACTGTACCGCAGTGGACCTATGTTCATATAACAGTTTTGTTCCTCTACACGTGAGGATTGTTTCCCTAGAAAATTGACATGGAATTTTGCAAATATCCTGCATATGACGTGAAGATATTGATCAGCGCTAAACATACATGATGGTGAGGGATGACATGATGAGATTAATATGGAACAGTGCCTGAAGAAGGGCGGAGAAACCGTAAGATCCCTGACAAGAAAACACTCCAACCAACGCCATCGTCCGGCACGATATAAACATGCGAAAGTCCGGGTCGACGCGACCAGGAACCGAACCCGGATCATATAAATATATATATATAATTATAATTATTATTTAATCACATATGTGTGTGACTACGTAATAATATATTATAAGTTATTATGCTATGTCATATTATATCCTATTATTTTACATTATGTTGGTAATATAATGTAATATAATGACAAATATTACATAAAATATATACAACATATATAACACGTTCTGCTTGGATTCGAACCCAAGAGACTCGGCGAAACTGTCCTTGGAGTAAATGTTAGCAGATGCCACAATATACTTGAAGTGTTAGCTCAGAACTCGTGAAAACACTCGCGACAACTTTGTCAGCAATGTTTGCACTGGTGGTGGTGGAGCTCAGTAGAAGCATTGTACGGGCGACGTCCGGAGAGCTGTGACGTCACGAGAGCCGGCGACGTAAGACTGCAGACGAAGGTCGCGACGTCACAGTTTGCACAGGCTCCCTCAAGGCCGGGCGGCAAGGCCGACAAGACCGCTTGTTTGCGCTTCCTGTTGACGGCTCCTTCCGCCGGGGAAACTAAAATGCTCCGGGGTCATCGTATTGCAACTGCGTCTCGGGAGCATGGAAGTGGTTCTTAGTTCGGCAATCATCGGGGAACTTCGCTAGGATTCGTAACACCACCCCTCACGCACCCAGTTCTTCGCTGACCTTTATCCCTACTTCCACCGTACCATCTAACAGATTAGATTAATATATGTTATTTATAATTAGTTTAAAAGCAAAAAATTATATTCGCACTTATCGAAGGGCGGTTTTGTCAGGTTAGAGAACTACAGTTAATAACAATTAATATAGTTACTTGACCTAACATACCCGTTCTTTCTACTAGGCGAACATCATTCTATTGTCATTAAAATAATCTAAACTAACCCAAACTAATCTGATCTGTTTCAGGAGACTGTGAAAGGTGAAATTTTGCTATCATAATTGTTTACAAATATAATTATGTGCGTTTTAATGTGAGTAAACGTTATATAATAAATAATTTATGTAAGTATTTAAATTTTTTCCGAACCTCAAAATTATCTGTTGCGTAATTTAAAGAAGAATTTGCAGCGCATCCCAACGAAAATAATAAAATAAAGATAACACTACAACCTTCTTTTTAAAATCAAAACCGTTGAAACGATCGTCGCCCTCTTTAGAATGTTGTAATTTTACCCGTCCGGCAGTAAAAAGTTAAAGATTGGCAAGTTTTCGCCGGATGAACGGATAGAATTATTCCAGACTCCTGATTGGCTGGAAGTCACGTGATCGACGGACGGATGCGACGGATCATTGTTAAGGACCCTGTATTTTCGCGAAAAGAAATTTGCCCCAGTTTGTTTCAGTGCCCTACGTGCACATCTGCAGTTCTGATTCATGGTTATTGGCAGCGTGTCTGTGTGAAGAGCCGTATCTCATTTGACTGAGCCAATTACAAAAAATTCCCTGCAACACCATACGTCTGTGATTTGCCGGTATAATACCAAGGCTCGTGACAGTTAAAATATCCAATCACTGACCACGCAGCAGAACTGCAGATGTGCACGTAAGACACGGAAACAAAGTGAGGCAAAATTCTTTTCTCGAATAAAACAGGGTTGCTAATCATTGTAAATCTACCTTAAAGGTGTTCACGTGACAAAAATGTATAATTTTATATTTGTAAGAGATAATTTTCGTTTTATATACGTTACTTATGACTACATTTTCCACTCATAAAAATGTTTAGCTCTCATAGTCTTCCCATAGCGACATGGCAAAGTGAAAATTCTCAAGTTACAGGAACATAGGAATAGCTAAAATCATATGACTTTCTCGAATGAAATAATTTACACTGAAATTATACACTACGGAACATATGAGAAAATATTTAAAAACACAGAATGAAATTCCTTTGAACTTTTTTTTAATAAATCTGAAAATGATGACGATTTACTTCATTTACAGCAATTTTTAAAAAACGACAAACGGGCTTAGATCTGTGTTTTTAACTATTTTATCATATGGCCCATAATATATAATTTCAGTGTAAATTATTTCATTTGAGTAGTGTTATCCATATGTTCCCGTAACTTGCAAATTCTGACTTAGTCATGCCTCTATGGAAAAACTATGAGAGCTAAAAAATTGTTATAAGTGGGATATTCAGTCACAAGTAACATCTATAAAACTAAAACTATGTCGTACAAATATAAAATTACTTATTTTTGCCACTTGAACGCTTTTAAAGGAGGAGTTCACGCAAATTTTTATTATATTAATAACTTTTATATTTGTAAGAAATATTGATTGTTTTGTAGACACACGTTGTGACTGTTCTTCACAGTAGTGGACATTTTTAGCTTTTATAATTTTTTTTACAATGGCAAGTAAAAACCTAAATGTGCATGAAACCGTTTCATACAAGAAATGAAGACCAATTGGCTTACATAAACGAAATAATTCACACTGGTGGAAAATGTCACGGGCTACAACTAGACGTGTATAAAAACATTGTATTGAAAATTTTTGTGTTTAAAAAAATTGACAATTTTATTGCAAATTCTGCAATTTAAAAAAATACAAAACATATTCACTGCTGTTTTCATTCATGTCTATATGTAGCCCGCGACACTGTTCTTCAGTGGAAATTATTTTTTTTTTCTGTATGTCAGTTGGCTTTCGTTTCTTGTATAAAACCAATTTATGCAAATTTTGGCTTTGGCATGCCGTTGTAAAAAAAACTATTGCGCTAAACGATTTTCATTTCTATAAAAAAAAGTCACAATATATGCCTATAAAACAAACAATTCCTCGTACAAATATAAAAATTATTAAATCAATTAAAATTTTGCAGGAGGCCCCCTCCCCTTCGGTGCCCGCCTACTGGACGAGTGTTTGTGTGAATGAGGCACGGTGTCAAGGGCGATGTTGACCGGCTCAGCTGGTGCGGTATCGCCTCTACTGCAAGGCACTGAGACGTACAGTGGCTGACTTACACTTTCAGTGTCAATCACATATTTTTACAGGTGGAAAGTTTTAAGCAAAGTAATTTGTATGTTTTATCGAAGTTTCACACGAATCTAATTACTTATCTGTCAGATATAACAGGTTAAAAAAAACTGTTTTTAGCCATTTTGTGTGAGCTCCGAAATTGTTTCTCTAAGTGACGTGCATATTTTGAAACTACTTTTCCGTCATAGTTATTTTTGACATTAACACAATGGGCACACGTGGAATAGTTTCATAATAATAACTTCTTTGCGAACACACAGTGATAGCGTTTTATGTGCGTGGTAAACGACATCCTTAACGTATTTGTAGCAACCAACAACAACAGTGGTAAAACCACATTAACTGCTCCTCCAAGAGAAACCGGCCAGGATTGAGCTCGTGACCTTACGACGCGAGTCAAGCGTGCTATTATCGTGACCGGAAAACAGCCGGAGTGTTTATTATATAGCGTCGCGCGCGGGCGTAGATAACGTGCTGATTAGATTTGCCCTGGCATTGACTGAAATTAGGTCAATGGCAAGTCGAAGTAGGTCGAAAACACTCTTTCGCCAACTGCTGTTTAAACTGCCATACAGTTTTGCTTAAATTAAGTTTTATTATGTAGTCCAAATTTATGGCCCTTTATTTTGTATACTAATTGGCATAACGTACAAGTGCATTTGCAAATGTCAATTCCGAGTGGACGGTGTAATGCATAAACAGGTCAGGCGCGAATTTTTAGATATTATTAAAACACATGCTGTAAGTTTTTTTAAACACTCTTACAAAAAGTATTTTAATCCAATAAAGTCAAACAGGGTATAGGTTAAAAGTAATTTTTGTAGGACTGTCTCAAAACAGAAGAATATTTTATACATAATTCGCAATTGGCGCTTGGTCTGTTATGCGTAACACCGTTCAAGTACAAACCACCCAATATATTATAGTAAGTAATTATTTTTTACTATGTCAGTTTCAGGATCACTCGTATTAAGAATAAGTGCATAAAATATAACACTTTCTCTTGTATCAATGCAAGAGTTTTCCTGAGGATATTAAAGTAAGTCACTACTTCAAATCTGTAAATTAATTTGCTGTGAATTTTGTTTACAATGTCTTCCTCGTTGATTGGACTGCGCTTGCTTCGTACGAGTAGTATTTGTTTTGTTGAGTGAAATCAAACTAATGCAAGGTTCTCTTTGAAAATATCAGCTAGTTTCCGAGATCTGCATTATCAAAACACATTGACATTATGGTTTAAAACTGAAATCAAGCCAGTGTCGTCAGCAAATTAAAAAAAAAAAAAAAAGTAATACAAGACATTTCATTAAATAATTCACAGCACATTTTAATTTTTACTCTGGGTTTTACTTTCCCTAAAGGTAATTTTTTTTAATCTTGTCAGACATAGTTTTATTTGATGAAATTTTGTCAGCAGTCACGTCTACATACAAGTTGGAATATATACGGTACAATTATATACAATAATGCGTTTTGACTGACGAAGACGCTAAAGGGCGGTGCATATTTGCACGTTATATGCTCAGATATGATGGAGCTACAAGGGCGACCTTGAAGCGTGCATCAAATACCACATCGCCACAACTAGCCTAGCACTGAACTAGGCTGCAAGATTTCCGCCGATATAATTTTACTTTGGGACTTTAAGACGTGATCTTATAATTTTACTTGTCTGTAGCAAAGTTCAGTGCAGGTTTCTATCAGTGATTCACATTCATCCGGTTAGTACATTTTGAAGTACGACAGATTGAAAAATCCGACTTTAGCTATGTTGAAGGGCTTAGAAAGAGGGTTATTAATAAAAGATGTCTTAACAATGGCATTCCGATCTTGTACAAAGTGTATGTTTTCTAGTCATAAATTGGCACAATGGGCATCTGTGAAAATTGTAGTGAAAAAATAAAACGTATTTCCTCGCACATTACAACGCATTTGAAGCGCGTGATATGCGGCCCTCTTAAGGCCATATGTACACATTGACGCGAGACCCGATTTTGGAAGGAATCAACCAATGTATAACTGGCGCTTGGCCGATCTTGGAACGTTGGCTATGTGTTGGAAGCACTGGCCATTCATTGTCGGTTGTTCGTCCAACAATAAAAGTGATCGGCGTTTGTACTAGCGTTGACAAATTGGAGCATGCGTTCTTGTTGCGTGTTTCCGTTGATTCGTAGTTTGAGCGGTAATTTAATTTTTAAAATAGATCAGTGGCCAAACGAGAAACTTTTGCAGTTTATAGAACTGTACCAGGGGAAAGTGTGTTGTGGCACCTTCAAAACAAACTACATAAGAATAGAAATGCAGTGTTATATGCATGGAAAAGGATTTTTTTCTTTCCCTGTTCTGAAAACGTTGCCACACAACATGAAAGCAACTGTCAAATCTACTTCATCAATTTTCTTGACTCAATGTTGGGAATGTGACTGAACGAATGTGAATAGGACGAGTGAGTAAATATTATGGCCATTCCTTGGTCGTTGGTCTTTTTTCATTCCAAGATTAGCCCAATCTTTCGGACCATTGTGTAGAAGTTAGGAATGTCCTATTATGGTTAGTTCTGCGCCCTTCACGTCTAGATTTCCGTCATTCCAAGATAACAATTTTCAGGTAAGAACTGTACAAGTTTGTAGCAAGTACGGCCTGCTAGTTTAGTCATTCCAATGTGACTTCACCCAAAGACGTGGGATCCAGTCATAAACATGAGACAGGAGTATCGCCGCCGAGAAGCAGCCTCACGTTTCTTGGCTCCTTGCAGTCTTGGCTTGGATCCTCCGGACCTAGACGACGACTACGCCAAGTGTTTAGTTAATATCCTCGACCGCCTCGCAAGGCAAACAACGCGCGTGACCTCAAACACGTCGAGAGGGAGATTTGAACAAGACTCGCGAAGGCTAGAGTCCTCAAATCCTTCTTTAAGAACATCGGCCTCTCGAAATAGTCTCTCCCCCTCCCCCACCCCTCAATTCACGTGCTCGCTACGCGCATACATTACCATAAGTAATAACAGCCCCGCGCGAGCAACCCGTGGAACATGAGTGCAGGGTAACACGTGTTTGCGTAATTTACAATCAAGATATGCAGATACCTTGTCTTGAGAGTGTTCTCTCACTGAGCAGCAGCTGGACTACAGCATCACTGGTCAGCCTGTAATCTGACACTGAACAGGAAGAGTTCCGACACATCGTTACTGCTGTGTTCGCGGTGGAGTAACACATCACACACTCATTTATCCCACGTTAGCAACAGAATTCAGAACAATTGTCTAAAAATAACGCAATTTTTTTCTTTTTACTGCATTTTTTTCATAGTATATTTTTGAAGTCACTGTTATTTTTTATTATTTTTATTTTCTCTGGATGATCACAGGTATAATATAAGCAATAGTAGTCGAGAAATGCCAACTGTATACAACGTAAGAAACTATTCCCTCTGCCTTGTAGAAGCCAAAAACATTATAGAAAATGTGTATACCAAATTAAATGCAGAAGTTTCATTATTCTAAAATGGCGGATACTAATCCCCCTTAAATGGGGCGCTTGACAGACAATTATTATTGTACCAAACATTTTTATATTTGTACGAGATATGGTTTGTTTTGTAGACATACATTTGGATTAGACCTATATTATACTGTAATGAACATTTTTTTTTTTTTTGGCTTTCACAGCTTTTTCTATAATAGCATAAGTCCAAATTTGCATGAAACGGTTGTATGTTTTAATATAAAAAATCAACTGAGTTACCAAACTGAAAAAAAAAAATCACACTGAATAATTAAGATCTAGGCTACAAGGTGTCCTGTATAACAACAAAAAATAAAATACCTTCGTATTTTTAAAAATTAATTTTATAAGTTTCAATTTCAAATTTCAATTATTTTTAATTATTTTTGTTTTATATAGAATATCCTATAGCCTACGACATCGTTATTCAGTGGTAATTTTTTCAGTTTGGTAGGCCATTTGGTTTTTCTTTGAATCATAAATACATTTTTGCAAATATGGTCTTTGATGTGATATTATAAAAAAACTACGACAGCTAAAAAAAATTTATTACAGTAAAGAATAACCACTATACATGTTTACAATGTTTTAAATCAATAGAAATTGTCGGTCAAGCGCCCCCCTTAGCAAGACTTATCTCAGCTTCTACCGTGGGGCGAGTAAAGTGCAGAAGTGGCTATGCCAGTTTAACGAGACGAACGAGGAAATCGAAAGTCGCGGAGCGACTCAATGGCCGAGGGAGCGGCCGTAGCGATTCCTCTACAGCGCGCGGTTCCCATGACTCTGAGACGACGAGACGTGAGTTGGCGCGCGGACAGGCCGCGGAAGACGATCACGCACGAACACGCACGAGCGCGCACGAGCAGGCACGCCGCATGCCGCGACTCGCGGCCATTTGCTGATATGTTTGTCGTGCCATTCGACTGCGCGTCGCGTAAATGGCCATGTTTCCGGCCACTGCACAACACCATATACGGTATACTTGAACTCCTACGAATTTTCTCGGGGTTCTCTCGCGTCTACTCTCGCTTCATTCTCATTTAAAAATTTAATGATAGTCGTATTAAGTCGCGTATGTAGACTGGGTAAGATAAAATTTTACACCCGTACAAATTCATCGTTTTATATTTGTGCCAAACATTGTTCAACTTTTACACGTCAGATAAAGTGTCATTTCCCCAAACAAAAAAAAGTAGGTGCCATAGTAATGGCATAATCACCTTTCAAAGTCACAAAATAGCAGTTATGGCGTAGCCAAAATAAAAATAAAATTAATTTGCAGAAACAAGATTATTCATATTGATACTAAACTATATGAGCTACTTCAAGACGCTTTTGTAAACACAAAGGGATAAATTTTTGTATTTAAAAAAAATGGATAAAAATTAGTAAATTTTTGCATAACTTTGACTTTTGGCTACTACTGAAATTTTCAAAACTAACTTTTGTCAAACATGTCATAAAATGTATTGCTACCCTGTATATTTCATTTATTAGTTAATTACTTTGTTGGTTTTGGGTACACCGCAATGGCCATTTTGTGACTTTGATGAGTTATTAGACTATGCAGAAACTATGGGGTCTAATTTTTTATATTTGGTGAAATGACATGTAACCTGATGTGTCAAAGATAAACAGTGTTTGGCACCAAAAAAATTTAATTTTACGGGTCCAACGCCCTTAAGAGGAGTCCTCGACTGGCGCATGGATGGCGTTGCAGCGTGTCACGCGCATACGTTTTTACGCGAAACTTTTCCAAATGTTTTATATTTAATATTAAAATTACATCTTCAAACCTGCTCGTCTCACACCCGCAAATGCACCGTCCAAACATGCTTTACATTCTTCGCCGCAGTATAGACTTGCATCAATGTCACCTTTTATTGTGCTTATCCCACGTCGCTCCTTGCCATCACCATCGTAGTCTTCGCTGCCGAGTCCACCACTTAACACGCACAGGCTCAATGCTACAATAACTCTGCAGTCTGCCACCGCGAGATGTATCTATACCCGGCCGCGACGATGCCCAGATCATTCTCACAGCTCGGCGACGGTGCCAGTTGACTCTAGCTGGAAAATTTCTTCGATGATGGCCTAGACGCGTGCTCTTCAAGGATCGCTTAGCGGTGACTGCCGGTACGCACCTCCCAGACACATTGGCCCCTTACTAAGGTTAATTCTACTACAGGTTAGAAAGAAAATACGTTTTATCATGGGAGAGCTTGGCACAGGGAACATTTCTGCCACTAGTTTCGCTTCAAGCGCTAAGAGACCAGACAAATAAGACACTGTAGTAAAATTTAATTCAAATAAACTTGGAAATTATATTAGTCGTTTAGTTTAATTTTAAAGTGAAAAAAAAAAGCTTTCGCATTTTAAATTATTAACTTAATGTAACTTAAAATTCAGGAAAGCTCTGTGATTGGTCAGTTTGGTGCACTAGCGATACCAGCGCTCAAGTGGCAGAAATTTTTTCTGTGCCAAACTTATAACATGGATCTTTCTAACCTATAGTAGAATTAACCTTTCCCCTACCAAGGCGAACCGTGTTCGATTCTCGGGGGTCGGTCCCCGGATTTTCGCATGTGTGAATCATGCCGGACGATGCCGTTGATCGGCGGGTTTTCTCTGGGATCTCCGGTCTCCTCCGCCCCCTCATATCGGCGCTGCTCCATACTCACCTCATGTCACCCCTCACCAGCGCTGAAGACCTCGATGTTAAGCGCTGACCGTAATCCCTCACAAACACCCCTGGTTTTACCAGGCTAGGCCTGATCGAAAGTGAAACACATGTACTGACCGCAGCAGGAAGGCTAAAGGAAACTGATCGTGTTCCTGCCCGGCTGGCTTGTCGCCAGGTCCCACGCAGCCGAGTGCCAAGACGTGGACGTCGCGTGTATTCTGACGACGGGCGACAAGGAGTGTCTTCCACCTTCACGCTGATAGCACGCGCGGGGGCGGAATGCCTAATGAGACGGGTCGCGTCGTCGCGGGAGGGCGTGGTTCTGCGTGGGAGGTTTACCCCAGCAGCCGGGGCCAATGAGCTTCACCTGGCGCCACACAGACGCTTCCACGACTCCCAGGTCACAGATAGAGGTTTTTTCTGGAAGACGGGCAGATACACAAAAATGATGTTTTGACGGTATTGAAGTTTAAACATTTTATTACAGTATTTAAGAGCCCTATATAGCACACGCTAAATGCCGTGTCTGAGGTACGGAATGCGGCAGACGATAGGAGTTATTATTACTATTATTTATTATTTAATACCTTTAGTTAAAATGACGAAGTTAAGGCACGTAGCCTTCTCTTGCACTTAAACATTATCACACAAATACAGAACACAATATCTTGCAAATAAAAAAGTAAACAAATAGCAATAGCAATGTATATAAAATATCAACTGAGTGTGCTTTACGATTACAAATAGAGACAGGAAAAATTCGCGGGTTCACTGACATGTAGGCTAGTCTCCAAGAATATATGTGAAATCGTGCAGACAGCGGCTGTTTATTATCTGCTCGCTGACACTGTGAAATGGGCCTGTATTCAGCTACAGTTTTATTATTGGCTCAGCTACTTCCAGGAAGTGTCGAGTAAGTCAACGACCAATTATGAACATGATACAAACATATAGTTGCTGGAACTATAGCTTGCGTCTAAAAGAAAACGTGAAATTTTCAGGTCTCTACATATAAAACGCTACGTTAATAAAGAAGAAAAATATGAAAATAGTGAACTGGCTCGTGCTTCAACAACCGTGTCGGCTTTATGTTCGGGGAGAGAAGACGGTGTGCAGTGTTTCGGTAGTTGGCTTTTTACTGTGGTATTTTAGATGAACGGTGACTTTTTTACACGGAAAGTGCATAGTAAAGTCCAACGGGCGCTTCTCTATTTTTGTTTTACGATACCGGTTAGTATTTTTTACGTGACAGCAGTCTGAAGAATTTGTTTTTGTATATTTTGACATCCCTCCAAACCAAGTTTCTATCTAAATATCAAAAATGGAGAAGCATAGTTCAAAATGTGTTTTGTTTCCGTATATACAGATAGCGAGCACACGTTTAGTAGCATCCTTATATGAGTAGTTCAATTCCAAAAATCGTCTAGTCCATCACCAAGGAAAAATAAGTTCTGAACAGTTCTGCGTAGCTTTTAAATGTGCGCTGAAGTTGACGTGATGATAGTTTCCAAAACTCGCATTGTTCAATGACAGATACACTTCGAAAAACTGCTTTGGCCGTGTCACAAATGGGCTCGCAAATCAGTTTTTCGCGATTTGCGCAGTTTTAGTGAAAGTGGACAATGTGAGTTTTGGAACTGGACCACTCATATATAATGGCGTATCTGTTCAACTTCATCGTCGTTAGCATTTCAGTGACTCTGTGCGCCGTGCCATTGCAATTTTCTCAAAACATGTCGACAAGATACTCGTGTAAGTATGGTCCATAATTTGTTCGACAAGTAAGTATGTAACGAATTGAGTTGGATACCACTCTAATAACAAATTCTCTTGTCTTAAATATTTTCCGTGTACTAACTTAGGCGAAGACGATGTTTTTATCTACAGTACGTACAAACGAGTTTACAGCATGTGCATAAATTGCACCAGACGCCTTTAGTAAGCAAGTTTTATGCAGCTAGACCTACGCTGTAAAAATATTTGTACTTTTATTATTTTTGTAACATTGCGAACAGTAGTTGTAAAGTTTACACAAAGTCGTTCGTAAATGTGGAGTTCAACTATTTTTTCGTTAAACGTGACAAAAGTACTTATGTTGATTTTATTTAGCACCGAACGCGGTTTTCATAAATATAAATTCAAATATTTTTTTTAATAAAGACAGCAAAATGTTATTTAAGGCTTTAAAGCTATCTGAAATTGTTCCTGTAGTATTTGAACTTATATATTTTTTTTTCAATTAGATTATAATTTATTGCACGCGAATTTCCAATTTGTATTTACTGAGTGAGAGAGACATCTTCAGCGCTGGATTTACTGAGTATCAAGAGCAAGTGAATTTTTACCGTTATTAGTGAGTCCGATGTAAAATTACTTTTGGTAAGAAGTAAAAATGTTATAATAGTGAGCAACCATGAAACTATTTAAATACTAGGTATTTAGTGGAGTTATTTTTATTGTACAAGCAGGGTAAGTGTTTTCGAAATAAGCAGTGTTGTCGTGCGCATCACGGCTATATTGCTGCCTACGTAAATGACATCGTAGAGTATTTAATACATGCCAGGTGTAACAAAAAGGGCTTACGCAGGGATGGTTCTAGGCGTCTACAGCATTCTTTACATTCTTATATTGTCCTGTAAGTAAAACAAGCATTACAGAGAGGTACGAAGATGAACGTAGATATTACCCCATCAGTTACTTTCAATAATAGGAGTGTTCAAACGGTCAATTTCCACGATAAAACACACTGTAATGTGTAATTACTAACCCTCGTCATGGGCTGCATTTCACTCATTGAAGCATTATCTTTAATTATCGTTTTCTGGGAGATCCTCAGGCTTGAAGGAATGAGTCATGTACCTTGTACACGATCAACGTTTTGAAAAACGTTCCAGTTCTACGTGATTTGAAAGAAACATGAAGGACTAATGCGATATCTTCAGCAACAGCGCAGCACTAGAAGGCTGGACAAACAAGTCTCTCCTAGGCCAGACAACATTACCCAGAGAATGGAAGACCACCAGCGAAGACGCCACTTATTTTCTTTCGCGGGCAAACCAAGAAGCTCCTGTGGTTCAAGGACGCCAGTAAACACTGGCCACTGCAGCCTCTCACAACATCCACTGCAGTAGACTGCTGTATAAGCGAAGAGAAGAGATTTGGTCAGCCCATAAGGGTATTGGTGCATATTGTATATTTTATTTTTGAAGTTGTGATATAGTATAGGCCCTATATTTAATTTATCAACACTTTATAAATTGCATTATGTGTATTTTAAGTTTAAAAAAATATATATGCCGAAAACCTTTCAGATTTACACGTAAGAATACATATTATTTCCAAAAAATATTAGGCCTGATAGTTTTTACATAATCACTGATCAATCTCACAAAAAGGCCGTTTCGGCGAAGCTAAAATGGCAAAAAGGAATAAACATATGGTAGCAAACCTAAAAGTCAGTGTATCAATGCATGTTATGGATTTTTTGAAAAAAGAGTTGATTTTTTAAAAATTCATTAGTAGCCACAACTCAAAGTTATGCTAAAATTTTTCTTATTTTCGTCAATTTTTTTTTAATATGAAGATATTTCTTTGTAAAAAGAAATGTTTCTTGAAGTAGCTCACAGTATTTTGTATCAATATGAATTATCTATCTTGTTTCTGCAAGTTAATTACTTTTTGCAATTTTGGCTACACCATAAGTAATTTTGTGCCTCTTATAATTTTGGCTACACCATAAATGTCATTTTGTTGCTTTTGTAATTTTGGCTACACCAAAATGTCATTTTGTGACGTTGAAGAGTGTGTATACTAAAACTATGGCGGCGTGATATATATATATATATATATATATATATATATATATATATATATATATATTCATTTTAGGAACTAACATGTTATCTGATTTGAAAAAGTTTAACATTGCTTGGCTAAAATACAAAGTAATGAAATTTTTACGGGATCAACGTCGTTAAATTTTAGGTCAAGAGAACATAGCTTTACGTCAACTAAAAGAAAATAAAAGTATTAAAATAAATATTTATTTTATGGTAACTAGGAAACGGATTCTAGTAACATCTTGAGATACGTGGAATCACATTTTAAATTATTTTCCCGGGCAGACTGTAAAAGACCAATGAATAAGTTATGTCACAAAGATATTCAAAATTTCGATATAGATAATCGTTTCACTCTAGGCAACTATTGATACGTTAAGTCATTAAGGGGGCTGCCTACCCCACGCTTCAAATGCGTTGCAGTGTGTACTGGATCCGCCCCTGATGTGCAGTTCCACAATTTTTCTGTTTTCCATGCAACAATGCCATTATTATCAAGAGAATAAGTCGCTTAGCGCATGAGAGGTGGTAAGGCGTATCACCTGTAACCTACTCTGTTATAGGCGAAACTGCTAAACACGTCCTTAACATCTGTTAAAAGAAAACACACTCCAAGCTATGCTTGTGTGTTTTGAAAATTGCGGCACGCATAGAACAAGCATATTTTTAAGTACCCTCAAAATGACAAAAGAATTTTTTTTTTTCAGACTGCTATAACTAGAAACATACCAACCTATTTCGAAAAGAAAAACGTAGATACATCGGTTTAATTTTGTCATGCTTTAAGTAATAAGATTATAGGGTCACTACTCTCAGTCTCGTAAAAATATGACAAGGAAAATTAAGTGTTCTGCCCATTGAGGCGGTATTTTACCTGACGCACGCAACAGCTTCGCCCGTATTTCTGATCATTTTATCGCCTCCGGTAGATAAAAAAGCGTGGCCCGTGGAATTCTTTTAAGAGTATGGGTTCGTAATTATGCTGTTTTTACTGATATTATTTATTTAAATAATATATAGAAGTAGTCAAAAACTCGCTGCCTAAGTGTAATTAAAATTGTTTTTACTGTGTAGTTGAATTGTGTCAAAACCAAATTTATACAGATGTTTATTTAAAAATAAAAAATATACGTTTCAAAACCATTTTCAACATTTATGTTTTGGTTTTACGATGTCTTCTTCCTGATACGATTTAAATATTAATAATAATAATATTCATAAAACAGCACAGATAGGAACCCGTGCTCTTGAGAGAGTGTATGAGTCGAGTACGGAACAGGGACGGAATGCGAGAGCGGGAGGAAACGAGAGAAACCCTGTAAAACCCGCTGGCCAAGGTCTGACACGTTCGTGCGAAAACAGGAAGTGACAGCACCGAGAAAAAAAAATAATTTTTTTTACTCATGCTGGGTTTGTGGTAGGCTGGATGAAGGAAGATTTCTGCTTGAACTGTTCTCGAACTTGTCTCCGTACACTCTTAAAGTACTGTTTATACACAGCCTAAACTTTGCTTCAACAAAATAAATGTATATTTTAATTAATTCGCCTCAGCAAAGTAGCTAAGTTCAAAAAAAGCTTAAAGAGTATAGTAATGACAGCGCAATGATGTGTTGTGATCAAAATAGCTTTCCGGGAAAACTTAGGGTAACATAAGTTGTAGTTTTATTTAAGACAAACCGTATTTTTGAAATTTTCTTTCTTTCGTACAAAAAATTCATTTTATCAAAGACGCATTTTAAAATAAAATTGCCATTCTCTGTATTATTCATAACCTTGTTTGCTCTGAAGATGTCTTTACCGAGAAAACTAAACAATCCCAAAGATATATTTGCTATGATAATTTAAATGGTTGTTGCAATGGGAGTTTACAATTAAATTTTATTGTATTGTGGACATACGCCATTGCTCATGAGCAATGGCGTACGTCCACAATACAATAAAATTTAATATATTTACTATGCTCTAAATGGGCTCTTATATATCTTGATTGTAACTCAGTGTTACCAAAAATATCGGCGTAATGGTACCGCATACCATTACTGTTTTTTTTTTGCACTAGTGCGAAACAAAATATCGTGATAAATCGTGTTTGTATTTTTATTAGTTGTAGTGTGTCCGGAAACAATCACACAATAAGAACACAACGCGAATGCTGAGCTAAATCGGAGACAAAAATGTAAGAGGCGTAAAAACATACTTTTTACGTTCACAACGTGTCAAAACTGCATGTAGAATACCCCCTCTGGCGCTCCACGTCCAGGTATTACGTCGTGTATGGTACGCCAAGTAATCATAGAATAATGTTTAGACAGCACGGGATTTTAACCTGCACCGATGATATGCCGGTCAGAACAGTAGAAGTGAGATAAGTAAGATATCTGTGGAGCGCAAGAGAGGACTAACTACAATACTATGTTGCCACATTATGCATGTTAAATGTCATCGTACATCATTTTGCCAGGAACATTGTCATTATTATTATATGTGTGTCTATATATTATATATAAGCTAGTAATGAAATTTGACCAAAAAGAGTCAAAGTATTTTTTCTTCAATTAGCGACTAAGGAGCACGTATGCGCCTGATGACTCATAGCTGATAATCCTGCATATATATGTATATATATACATATATATATAAAGGGTTCGGCTGTAAATAATGGTAAGGGACATTCAGAGAGAAACAGTGTTATGAACTGCATGCAAGTCATAGTAAGTGAACTATTTTATTCATATTAGAAAAAAATTATATTTTAATTGAAGTCTTGGAATGGAACTCTTAACTAAAAATACATAAAAGGCGTTACTTACAATGTTTTACACCTAATAATACTGTTTCTCTCTGAATGTCCCTTAACATTATTTACAGTCGAACCCCTTATATATATATATCATACACATTATATAGACTATATATACACATATAAGTCTATACATATATCATACACATTATATAGACTATATATACACATATATACACATTATATATACATATATATATATATGAGGCGACATATTTTGGCCCACGGTGTAGACTAGAGAAACGGCTACATCATCGTGCACAGTTCGAGCCACAAACACCAACGTCACGGGTGAACAGAAGATGGGCTGGAGACCTAATTTACTCCGGGGAACGCAAGAACCTGGGAGAGCGTCCCGTGATTGGTTAACGAGGAGCGATAAGTGGGTTGACGGGACTTGCTGGGTCACGACGGGCGGCGCAAGGTTGCCACGCGATGTCTCGTTCGACATGACGCGCTTCGCTTGATATTCTTAACGACGTCGGAACATGTGCGCCCGAGTTTCGCTCCTACCGCCGCACTTTCTTCCTGAAAACAACGCGTGTGGGATTCTCACTTGATGGAATCTTGCGGGAAGGGGAAGGGGGGAACCCGACTGTGGAAAGAAGTGAGGAGGCTTAGCGAGTGAATCTTCAGCACCTGTGATGATGATCTGTGATATGAACAGAGAGTGACAAAGCCCAATGACGAAAATTCATGAGTCCCCTAGATAATAAAACCAGAGCCAGAATCTACATGAATGATTCAAGAATGCAAGACGAGTGGAGTTATGGCTATCAGCTTGAGAACCTTCCTAAAACACGACTAAACCAGAATATTAATGACGATGGAAATATGGTAGAACTTATTTTCAGTTTTTGAGTCATAACATTGATTAAAATTGTATTATCAAAATTTTCTCTTCGACAAAGCGTAGGATACATTATTGGCAAACTGCTTGGCATAAATAACAATGGAAACTTTCATTGATTAGTCATACAGAATCATTGCAAGAGAATTATAGGTTAACATTCAAGAATTCTCTTGCAATGATTCTGCATAAGAAATTTATGAAAATTTGCTATATTATTTACGTCAAGCAGTTTACCAAGAATTTATTCTACGCTTCGTCGAAGAGAAAATTTTGATAATACAATTTGAGTAAGTGTTATGGCCCAAAAACTGAAAATACAGTAAAATTGTCCATCATCCCCCCTCCTTTTTTTTTACATCCTTCGGAGAAAAATCACTGACCAAACGAGGGCGGAAAGAAACACGCGCTGAAGAATTCACAAGTAACGGAACAGCCACAATAAACAATTGTTACAAAATGGAACTTGCTATATTATAACAGAAAAAAAACGGCTGTTTATTAGTGCCAAGAGCTTTAAAAAAATCAACGTCTCAAACACATTTCATTACTATGCGGTGGTAAACTTCAAAGTGCTGATAAAAACGTGAAAAAAGACGTGCAGGAGCATCAAAAAAACGAAAGACGTCAATATCCGGCAACAGCACCAACGGCCACAATGAACTCGCCGATGCATAGTTAATTACAAGCGAAGATCAGATAACTTGGAACCTATTTTAAATTTTTAGGGCGTTAATTTTTTTATTGAACATGTAGATAAAATTTTTTACAGCGTCTACAAAAATAAAAGTATAAAGTCAGTGTGGTCTTATCGTATGGTAATTAAGGAACTGGATTCATACTAGTAATGTCTTGGCGAATATAATATCAAATTTTGGATGATTTTTCTAAGGAGATTGCCCAATAAATGTAAACTTATGCTGAACTAAACATGAACAAATTTCGTTATGGCACATTTACTCTGTGCAAACACTGAGAGTTCATATCAGTAATATAAACACCTCGAGTCATTAGGTACAGCTTCAGTTTACATCTATCCCTATTAATTAAGATATGACAAAATAATATATGTTATGTAGAGGGCGATCTGGAAGCGTGCGTGTTCTTCCAAAATCCTCACAAATGCCTCACGAATGCAGTTGCAGCTACCAGTTTCCATCCATCCCTCCTTTCTTGGACCTCCTCTGCAGACGAGCACTGACATCGTGAGATCTGAAGAAGTCGTGGGTGCCATGCTTCTCGACGAGGTCGATATTACACTTCCTGGTGAGCAGCCGAGGATGTGACCACTCGTGCCCGACGATCCGGCACGATCACTTTATTTTATTCCTGGCTTTGTTGTCGGCGGTGAAGTTCTCCTCGCGAGCGCTTTAACGGGACCCGGAGCTTCGCTTTGGACGTCCAAGTGCAGCAGGTTCGGTCTCCGACCTCCGTGTATCTCCCAGCCTGACGTCACGCAGCTTCCTCGAACACCTGCTGCGACCAAGTAGTACGTTTTACCAGAAAATTGTCGTCAATATATTTATCAGTCTGGGCACTACCTCAAGATTGTCGCAGGTACACATACGTGGTCTACATATTCCTGTTACCTGAGGGGACTACAGGAATACAATTTTATGGGCAGATTGTTTGAAGTGGAACGAAATAGCCTTCGAAGGCCTGTCACGTTTTACAAAATACTGGTTGCCCAATTTTTTTGTTTCACTTTAAACAATGGTTGCACAATTCACAAGAATTCATTTGTAAATTTACAATTATTATTTGCTGTCCTTGGAAGTTGTTCACATTTTTTGTTTTGCATTATTTTACTAAGTGATAGTGATGTTGTGAGTTGCAAATATTTTTGTGCTACTTCACTTGTAGCATTATCTTTTTTTTTTTTTTTTTTTTTTTTTTTTTTTTTTTTTTTTTTTTTTTTTTTTTTTTTTTTTTTTTTTTTTTTTTTTTTTTTTTTTTTTTTTTTTTTTTTTTTTTTTTTTTTTTTTTTTTTTTTTTT